>JAQFXP010000342.1:0-33066 GCA_034693685.1 Belba bartosi | reverse complement strand
AGAGAGAGAGAGAGAGAGAGAAAGAGAGAGAGAGAGAGAGAGACTGATGTATTAGAGGTATAAAATATCTTATAATACTCTCAATAATACTCTTAATAAAGTCTATAATTACGAATAGAGGCATAAATATCGGCTCGTTTTGTGTCGTTTCCATTCATAATATATCCCGAAAATGTGTACAATTCATATGATATATAAATGTGTATCAAATATATATTGTTTGGAAATACCAGTGCAACCATAACAGTGCAACCAGGCGAGTTATGCCTGAGTGGCCACGCCTGAGTTTCACCTGCACGCCATGTCGAACAGTGTGTCCTTTAAATTACTTTTTATGCCTATTCTTTACCCGCCTTTTGCTCAGCTACAAAAATCAGTCATCAGATATATATATATATATATATACCAGTGATATATAAGTCTTTTTTTTGTCTTTTTGTTTTGTTTTTTAGTTTCAATATTCTAGCATTGCTTATAAAATATCATAAGTTTTCCATTTGAGAACATATACACCAAAAGACTCAAACAAACTGTTTATATATATTTACTCATTTCTAGCTATTCTCGAAAATGGAATAATTTATAAAACATTTTTTCCGCTGAATTGGGTTATAGTTGAACAGAAATCCCAATTTATTGCAATTTTTTTTGCAAAGTCAATGTGAGCTGAAAATTATTATTTAATTGAAATTTTTACTGTTTTTATTGACGTTTATCTATCACTCATATAAATATGGCCTTCATTTGGAACAATTAGAGAAATTGAAATTCAATTTACGTTTAATCTGTTATTTATTTTATGTTATTTTTTGTAATATTGTATAACATATTCCAGTTTCCAAAACTGCATTTAACCAAATAAAGGCATTTTATCTTTTATGATGTCCAGTAAATTATATATAATTATATTTTTCTATTACTCTTTATATAGTATATAATTTTTTTTCAATGCACTGATGATATATTCAGAGCCATTCAGTGACACCTTTGCAGTTCTACATTAGGTTATGTTTGAGATTAAAGTCATGTTTTAAGTCAGAAATATCGACTATTTTACTGAATAAATCAAAAATTTATATTAAATTTTGTGCTATTGTCTCAAACATAATATTTTAGAGAAACTAATTTATGGATTCGTTCGGCAGAGAAGAGATGCGATAGAAATGAAGAATAGGAACGAGTGATGAGATTTAGGCCAAACGTAAAATTTTGTTGAAAAAGTGGTTCTTTAAAGAAATTACTTTGAGATGTAGTGAAACTAATAAGAGGTATATTATAGGGTATAAAACAAATACTTCACAAAAGAAGGTCTGCGATAAAAATGTTTGTAAAAAGAATTCTTTGAAAATTTTTTTCCATCAATTGATCGAAGAATTTCCTAAAACCTAAAAAAGAAGATATTTCACAGATTCTCTATTTTTAGTCGAAAAACAAGAAAATTTAGAGAATTCTTTGAAAAAGAATTTTATTTCTCATTTATTTGAAGAGTTTATTTCGGAATAAAAACAAAAATTGTTTATCAATTCATAGAAAAATATTGGAAACTATTTATGGAATATAAAGAATATATAGAATATAATATATCATAGATTTACTGTAAATACTGTACACCTAAAGAGTCAAAGCTGTGAAAATTTTTGAGACGAAAGATGCGAATAATATGTATTGTTGTGAGCGTTAACTGCAATTCGTTTGGCTATTATTAAACCATTTGGTATGAGTTTAATAATGCTTTTGCTCTAAACATAATATTTCCTAATATTTTCTCCACATTTCCACTTTGTTTCGAATTGGACTCACAATTGCCTTTCCTCTCAACAGCGTTTCCAATATATTTAGTTTTATTTTATGCGATGCCTAATATTTTAAGGCAACATCTGTAGCCATTCAAGCAGTTGACACATCCATATATACCAATTGTCAACTCATTTGCCAGAGTTGGACATCACCGCCACTCCAACAATCTCTATATCAATCTTGTTTTTGACCGAAATTTTTTTTATCATTTCATATACAGTCGTCGAAATAAACTACTGATTAATTGCAAACTATATTTAATCGACTTTCGGGTTTTTGTTGATAAATTACATTGCTGAATCTTAGGAAACTTGTGGCATAGAATAGAATCTTTTTGTTTAAAAAATTATTTGCCTTCTCATTTATGTATTTATATTAAAATTTGACGTGCTGTAAAAATTTATCGAGAAACTTTTGACAATGTTGTACACATTGCTTGTTCTTATTTTGTCTCCACGACTGTATACATTATAACAGAACTTATGTTACACATCAATCCAAACAACAGTTTTTTGTTTTTTTATTTCAAAAAATATCTGAAATTATTTTTCTTTTTTTTGCCAATTTTCTGCTGAAAATATGTTTCTAAAATATTGTGTTTCAATAAATTCAATAAAAATCAATCAAACTTTAAAAGTTTGTTTTTAAGTGAAAAAATATATAAGAATTATATTGAAAAAATCATAAATTTTTTTCCTCCTTGGTTGAAGTTAATACTTTTGAACAAATATTTGACTTTTTATAATAAAAGCTTATATAGAGTTTGGAGAAAGTATTAAAAAAATATCAAAAATATCGCACAAATTGATTATTATTGGAGCAATTATTTTGTGTAACAAAAGTTTGCTTTGAGTTCTGACAGCGAAAGCTGTATTTCAATAGATTTGTGATATTTGTGATACTCTATCTCTAGCGAGAATTTCATTGATTTGATTGAATAAGAAAACTGTAATAACTATTTCAACACTCGAGTCATACTTTATTCAGAAGTTTCTATCAGTGCTCTCTCACAATCGTATTCAACAAACACTTTCCGATTGGCTATTCTATGGCTCATATTCTTTGAGAGATCTTCTGAATGCCAGCAAAAGACTCAAATTATTTAATAACTCATATTATATTAAATTTGTTTCATTTTCTTCAATCAGACCATTATTATTGGATTATAAAAGATTAAATAAAAAATTCTTTCATTCATTCAATTTTTCTTCATTTATATAAATTCTTATATTATATATAAATATATTTAAAAGAGAATATTTTGTTTTGTTTTTCTCATATAATTCACTTTAAAAAAATAAAATAAAATAAAATAATAATTGCAATAAATTTAACTCTAATTATATATTAAAGAGTAATTTTGTTGAAAGTTATTTTCAAACAAAAAAAAAAGAAACTAGTGTATAAAAACGTGAAACTAATTTGTTTATAATTGCTTTAAAGCCCAAACTCCAGCCTATAATTAATATTATATAACTTATATATATTATTGTTCGACATCATAGTGTGCGCTCAAATAAATTATTTGTTTGTAATGTATTTCTCTCACTGATATAAAACATTAAAATTAAACATTGAAATATTGTCTTTTCTGAAATGTTTAAAATTTTCTTATTTAAGACATGAAATATTGTCGAAAATCTAATTAATTAGTTCAAGTGAAAAAATGGTTGTGTATTTTCTCAAGGTTATTAGTTTTTATACAATTCATTAAAAACAACATTAAATGTTATTAAAGAAATAAAATCATTAATTGTTTTTTATACTACTGTTTAAGTTAAGAATTTTTTTTTCAAACTTCACTATGATTTTTATGAAAGCTTATTAAGGCAAGTTAAAAAAGAAAAATCACAGCTCTCTGTCAAATAACTTTTATATTGGAAAATAAGCCCTATTTTGCCAAAACCCCCAATTCTCGACATACTTTAAAATGCATTTTCAAACGAATATCTCCTCCCAGTCCCCTGTTGTCTATGAGCTACACATTACAGTTTGGATCAATAGTGAAAAAAATTGCAATATATTTGAAAAAGATTTGAACAAAATTGAAGGAAAATTTTTTAGCAATAAATCCAACTTTGACTCAGATCTGTTAAAATGAGAGAATTTCAATATTTAAGTTATATAAACAGTGGGAGAATTGGATGGGAATTGACGAATGCATTGGCACTTATAAACGCGAACACAATTCACTATCTGATTTTGCAAGTTTATATTTTTTCAATATCTCATAAATTATATTATTATCGATTTTTAGCAAAAAAAAATATAATTTGCAACAAAATAAATACTCCTTGAGCGTTTTATATATGTATATGCAAAACTGTATATGCATATTTTGTTTGTTGTTTAGTTTAAAATTAATTATTAATGTTTTAATATCAAAATCTTATCAGCTTGGTACGGCAAGTGTATTTTATGAATTATTATGCCACAGTTTACACTATTTTATTATTTAAATTTATTTTTATTTATTTTTTAATATTAAAAACTCTAACATATTATAAAAACTTTAGTGTCGTTTCCCTAAACTTATAATTTTATATTTAACGTTAAAATTTGATTTTAATTTCTAAACAGCTATTTGTAAGTCACATAGTTTTGCCATTTTATGCGAGACAACAGTTTTTTTTCATAACATTCGTATATTTTGCTAAAAATAAATTTAAACTAAACTGTAGTCTCGAATACTAACTGTTCGAATCAAATTCATTCAATGTCGTCAAAGTCGGAGAAAAACGAAAAAATCAATTTTGTTTATGGAATGAAAATTTGGTTTCGGCTATAATTTTCTGCATCAGTAATGCCAAACAGGAAAACGAGAAAAAGAGAACCAGAATATCACACATTCTTTATATGCAAAAAATAAGCAAAATTTTTCTAAATATAAAATATTTCAAACAATTTTCAGTCAGAAATTCAAACAAAAATATTTAAAAATACAGATTTTAAAACTACAGTATAAACTAAAAATGATTTTTAATCCAGAGTTGACATTAGCCCAGAAGAGGAGAAAAGTTTACGAAATAATAGTATATATTTATGGTTTAAAAAGTTGATAACAACAAATCGAAAATGTGACAAACAATATTTTCCAATATAAAAAATTTGCCCTATCATACAATAACAAAAAAAATAGAAAGATATAAAACTTGTGATAAATCAGTATTTTATATGATTTTTCATGATTTCACCTCAAAATTACAACAAAAGTCTATACGACTATCAGATCCGAGGCGTGTATTAGAAGATCTGAGCGAAGCAGTGGTCGCATGGCTTCCAAAGGTTCGCCTTAGCGTCACATCATATCACCCGAACTGATCCCAGTTTGATGAAGATAAAATAGGTGTGCGACACAAATAGGCATTTCATAGCACAGGCATCTGCACAATCACATTAATATCAGATCAGCGCCAAATGGTTTTCATGTTTTTAATATTACAGACACTCTCTTCACAAAACACACATATCTAGTAAATACAGTTCAGAAATAGAGTTAACAATTGAGTCGATTCTTGTTTTAAAGACACTATTCTTTTGTTTCGTTAAATAACGCTGTGATTCAACTCAATTCTCAATTCTTTTTCTATCAATTTTCGAAATTCTTTTTTTTGTTTAAAAAAGGAAACATTTTTTTTCGCCTTATATTATGTCCAATACTTTAGCGAAACTGATTGTAGAAAAATTGGGTACAGTCTGTGAGTGTGTGACAAAAGAGAATAGTTTGTATATAAATTATTTCTCTTTTTCTTCTTCTCACTATTTTCTACTTTAAAACAAATTTTGATCCGAAAATCGAATCGACATTTCGCGAGATATCTAATGCTAGCGTATAATGAAAAGACCAAAAAGACTTCAACAAAATATTTCACATATAGTGAGTATTATATCCGAAAATCTGTATAACATTTGCACTTTTTTCCTCAATTTTTGCTTAACTTTGAAACATAGTTTGCATTCAAACGTGTTGTTCATTATGTGATTTATTTTCACAACACGAGACACGAAAACCAAATCTAAAATCATTTTTCTTTGTCTTTTTATTCGCTCCATAAATGATATTTTTTTGTTAGCGAAGACTTACCTCCAGTGCCTTCAATGTCTTGTACTATACTTTTTACTACAATTTATGGCTCATTTAAATTTTTGAATCGCTTTATTCGAGCATAAAAAATGGCAAAAATAGGAGAAAAACAAAAACAAAATACTGACTGCACTTAAAACTACATTTTTGTAACTTTAGTGTCTGTTATAAATTTTTAAATAAATATTTTTCTTCTCTTTTGCTAAATCTATTTATGGAAATTGTTTTTCGAAATTAATTCTGACATTCATTACACACTCACACAAAAAGTCATTAATAACTGCAGATAATTATTACTAATTAAGAACTGATTAATTCAAAGACAAATATTTTACATCAATTAAATCAAATAATTCTGATTTGTTTAACAAGGATATCGATTAATGCAAAAAATACTACTATGTACTAATTTATAAATTAATAGTAAATTTTAAAAAAAAATTCCCACTTACAATTTATGCATAATATTTTAATACAAATAAATTATTTAAATTTTTAAACATTGAATACATCCATAGTTTAACAAAACTATTTTAGAAAATTATCAACTACTTCAAAAAAAATATTTAATTCCTGAATTGAGGCATAAAATTAACATTTTCTAGCGATTAAATTAAGAGATAATAAGACATTTGAATTTTGTCGTAATTTTCTATTCAGAGTTAAATAACTTTTTTTTTCTTATTTTGAAGACTTGTTGTGAATTCCAAGATTAAAGGCTTTAATAAAACCCTTATTATAAATATGTATATGAGTTTTAAATTATAATCTTTAAAAAATTTTAAGTTTATTATTTAAATTATAATATGACTTAAGCAGTACTTTCTGGAAAATGCCGTTTATTATAATTATATAAAAAATTTTAATTACAAACAAGAGTTAGAATTTTTCTTTTTTGAACTTTATAAAAAATTAAATCTAATCCAATTGAAAATTAGTTTAAATTTAAATTTATATTCCAACTAGCGATAGAGAAAGATTTATTGATTTAAATTTTTCAGTACTACTTATATCATATTAGCTTTAATGTATGTCATCTGTAAAGTGAATCAAAAAATATCCGTAATTTTTATGAGAAGTTTTTATTTCAAATCAAGTTTAATAATTAATAATTTGAAAATAAATTGCTTTTAGATGTAAAAACATATTAGTGCTATCAATCGTAATTTAATTTTTTAGCTTTTGAATCTATTTATGTCAATCTAGAGTTATATCTTTATATATATTTTTATTATTAAAAAAAGAACTTTTAACTGCTTTAGAGGTAATGAAAATTCACTTAAGATCAGAGTTAGATTTGACAGAAAAAAGGAAAATATTTTTCTCAACAATTTTTTTGAGATTTTTTTTAAAGCAAACAGTTATGGGGAGAGAGAGAGCAGGAGAGAGAGAAAGAGAGCAGGAAAGAAAGAGAGAGAGAGCAGGAGAGAGAGATAGCAAGAAAGAAAGAGAGCAGGAAAGAAAGAGAGAGAGAGCAGGAGAGAGAGATAGCAAGAAAGAAAGAGAGCAGGAGAGAGAGAGAGCGCGCGCAGGGGAGAGAGAGAGAGAGAGAGAGAGAGAGAGAGAGAATTAAATACTTTATATGGGTTTTATATTTACATTATTATGCATTATAGAGGTATAACAGTATTTTTGAATAAATTTTATTTTCATAACTTCGCAAAAATGTCACTAAAATTGTGAATAAAAGACAAAATTTAGTAAAAAATAAAAAACACTTTATTTATATCTTTAATACATCTGATATTCATATGGAAAAAATTTTAGTTTTGTTGATAAAAATGAGCTACAGATAGAAAAAATATGGAACAGATATGAGACACACATAATGTCCTCGAAATAAAAATTCAATAAAATTTTATTTTTGCACAAAAACTCTATTACATAATAATTTCAAATATCAGTGGAAATAACTGTAAAAATTTATGAGTAAGTAAGAGAAATATGTGTTTAGTTATTGGTTTAAATTTTATTTTTTATACACAAATATGCCATTCTTTGCTAATGATTTGTAAAGGGGTTAGCCAAGGTATGTCCAGTCAGGGGGAAAGAGAGGGGTATAACTATGAGTTGGTTATACAAAATAATTTACATTTTAAAAATTTATTTTGCATTTTATGCAATTTAGCAAATTTTAAACTAAATTTAGATAAAATTTTATTTAAAGGAAATAAATGTTTACAAAATTAAGCTCTAATTTAATTAAAATTTTATAAAAACATAAAAATAAAAGAAATAACTATTTTCCAGATTAATATCTGGTAGTTGCTAGATTATTAAAATCATAAAGATATTTTGTCTAAACCCCCTTCTCGGCTAACCCCGACTCATATGCAAACAATAGATGCAAACAAACAGTTAGGGCTGTTGTGGTAACGCTTATATTTATTATATAATAAGAGCGCAGTTTCTGTTATAGAGAGAAGGAATAGTTGAATAAAATAAATTCGAAACAAAATAAGATCGAGTCGTTGTTTCTCTCTTTTATTTAAAAATATTGAGCCATTAAATCGAATTATACCGACGGCAGAGAGTGTGGCAAAAAAGATGCAAACATTTGAAGTCAATGACCATTTATACAACACTTAGTCTCACATTCTTCCACTGCATTCTCATTACAGTGTATTAGAGTATTAGACTCTACAGTACATACACTCTATTCG
Source organism: Belba bartosi (assembly GCA_034693685.1). Classification (NCBI taxonomy): domain Eukaryota; kingdom Metazoa; phylum Arthropoda; class Arachnida; order Sarcoptiformes; family Damaeidae; genus Belba; species Belba bartosi. The sequence goes on along the minus strand of JAQFXP010000342.1, from coordinate 24,522 downwards.
TTATTTTCATCTAAAAAGTATCACTTTTTTCTGCATTCACTTCGAATTTCTCATCAAATTTCGAGAGACATTAGTTAGAGTGCGAACTAAACCACACATCGAAGTGATATAAAAAACAAAAATCAGAGTAAAAAATGTTCTAAACAACAAAAATAAGACACATTGATAATAAACAAGCACAAAACTATGTTCTCAATTTTTTCTTTTTTAATGTTCTAGCTTATTCTTTCCGATTATTTGTCTGAATATAATTTTTCCTCTTTTTATATATAATAAGAATTTTTTGTTTGTTTATGTTTTTATGCATTACTGCTGTTGTCGTCTATTTTAGTTTTTAATTTTTTTTTCTCTTATTCTTTACTTTTTCTCATTTTGATTATATTTTTTTCGTTTTTGATTTTTGCACTCTTTGTCGACTTATTTTCCAACTTTTCTTCAAAGACACAATTCTTTCATGCATTCGAAGAAAAGATTTTATTAAATTTTTTTATTCTTTAACTTTTCGTTCACATTTATTATGATTAAAACTGATTGAAAAATATTTGTCGACAAAACACCTTTGCTTTGGAAATGGGTATCGCTTTACTTACATTGAGTTTTCGACAAAAATCAAATTAGATTTGCATTCATTCAGATAAGACTTTGAATTCAATTGAAGTGAAAGATTGATATCGAAAAGAGGAAAAAGAGAAGAGACAGTCAATGAGTGGAAAAATTGAAAAATTCTGTAAAATTCAGAGATTATAAGTGAATCAAACAAAGAGAGAGAAAGAGGAAAAACTGAATGTCAAGCGAATCCGAGATTTTCAAATGCATCGAAAATGTTGTGTAACTCAACATTTGTTGTTTTGTTTTGTCGAGACGTTTGGAAAGTTATCTAACATTTCTAGCGATCGACTTCCTCTCCAATAAAAGTATATGTATTTCTATTTCTGTTTCTCTATCTCTGTATTACTTGTGTTTGAAAGCAAAGCAAAAAACTTTCATTTTATTGCATCGATAAAGCAATGCGATGTCGAATATGCGATTCAGTTCTGTGAGAGCACTGTCAGGTCTTGAGTTCCCCAGAGTTTCTAATGTTCGACCCAGAAGTCGAAGCTATCTTTTCTGCTCAGTTATGGCGGTATTGATGTATTTGTGTCGAAACAAAAATTTAATGATTAGTACGATTCGTAAGTTCTGTGAATAGCAAAATGAACGTTCCGTTCGATATAAGTGGCACCGGTAGACCAATGATGGGAAACCAGCCAACGGTGTCATCTGATAAGATGGAAAAAGGTTTGGACAGACAATCAGTGGTTTAACTTCGCTCCAGAAAATGCTTTTAGTCTCCAATTGAGCAAAAATTTTGGTCTTATTTGCGCTGCTCTGCACTGAAGTGGCTTTTTAGGCGACACTACAATCGAAATTGCATTGACTTTAACGTTATTTCGTTATTTAGACCCAAAGGCGTTAATTATTCAATTTTAATAGCATTTTGTTTAAACCAATTCGTAGTTAATATTTATTTATTTATTTAAACAGTTGTTTTGGAAATTGAAATGATACAAACACTTCTTTTTAATGGCTAGTGAATAATTGATTTTTGAGTACAAAAACAATTTTTATTTGTTTTATAGCGTAATTCAAAACTTTATTTTTAAATTTATTTTTCTAATTGAGATTTGAATTTATTTATTTTCGAAATCAGTTTGAAATTTAATATTAATATCAGATAAGAGTCAGAAATGAATAATTTAAACTAAATTTTTAATTTATTCAAAAAACATTTTTCTTATTTCTAAAAATTAACAAAAGTTCATAAATAAAAATAATAACTCATAATAAATTCTTTGAGGAAGTTAATTAAAATTTTTCTTATTAATAAACTTGTTAAAAAATATTTTTAATAATTATAACTGTTGAAACGTTAGTCAATTAATAATAATAAAAAAATTTAACCTAGACACACAAAACTAGTTTACGGAGACAAACCAATTATTTGTTTAAAAATTTATTAATTATTAACAATTTAAAAACAAATAAATTACGTCAAAAAAAACTTAAGTTAATTGAATTATGTGTTGAAAAGGCATTCAATAATTAATGACTTTTCACTTTACAGTTTTGAATCGCTTCATAGACCAATAATCTATCATAAAAAGCCAATAATAAGCTGATCCCACAGTTTCCGGTGCCGATAGTTTCCAATTTCCACAGCTCTGGCAATCAATTGTTCAGAACTCTTCCCCAAAAGAGATCCCGATTTTTGATATAAATTTTTCATTCGAACCAATTATCTGTTACTCAATAAAAAAAATACCGGATTTTTGATCAAAATTTTTTGATTATTTTTATTAAACCCAAAAATATTTGTCTAGTGTTTGAACATTTGCTGTCTTTAATTTTGAAATTTAAGTCTTTGATTTTTATTTTTGCTTGATTATTTTGTTATTATTAAGCGATTTAAGATTTTCCAAATAATTTTTACCAATCACTTAATCTTTAAATAAAAAAAATATCGATAAAAAACATTAAATTTTATGTTTTTGTTTCAACTATAATCTCAAAAAACAATAAATATAAGCTATTCTTAAATCTAATACTTATTATTCGCTATCTTTGTTTGATTGAAGTATTTATAAAAAAAAGTATATGTTTTGCATTTTGAATAAATATTAGCCAATTATTCACTCATTCATTATTTTAAGCTAATTATTAGATGCAATGATTGATTGCATTACCAAAAAATGTTTTGTTTGTAATTATATTTTAAATTTTTAGTTTGGAGTTAAGGGATTGAAACAAAAATCTCTTCACATGAATAAAAAAGAAAATAAACTTATTTTACAATTTACTAAATTATTTATAAGATTAAAAGAAATAAGACGAGAATTAGGATCAAAATAGACTTTTTATAACTAATAATTTGATTTATTTATCAAATTTGATGTCTTTTTGTATTAATATTCTAATTAAACTGATAATAGGAAACATTAAATATTCAAGTTAATAATTAACATTTAAAATATTTAGATTATACTCTCTATAAAATATAAATACATTTTTCAAAAAAAAAAGTTATTTTAGTTTTTATATAATCAATGCTATTCTGCACTTAGAAAGTCAAACTCAATAATGACTCTAATGTTTGTTTTTATCTATACATACATTAAACTTAACTATTCTTATTGAAAAAAATTCTTATAAACAAAAAAACTTTTTTTTCTTTCTCAGTATTTATCATCTTTTTTCTCCACTTTTTTATTCGATTAGCCTAAGGCTACATAAACTAGATCTTGATCTTTTGATTACACATATATACAGTGTATATATATATTTTGTGTATTTGTTTTAGTTGAAGAATTTTTTGGCAAACAAAACTCCAATTAATTGAATTGAGTTGGTTTAAATTTTATGCAACAAAATAAAAGATTTTTATTTTCTTGGAGAAAAAAACAGAAATTCATTGAATATATCAAAAGTTGAAAAGCATTTAAATTAAGATTAAATTCTTTACTGAAAAAAATGAAATGATAAGAAACAGTTCATCTGAACAAGAGTTTGATTGACAGTTAAAACTTATCTCAAAAATAGCTTTGAATTTGGGTAACAAAACGAATGGAATATATAATATAAGTTATAAACAGTGTTTATAATATCAGAAGAAAAACACGTTTTGGTGTATCAGAAGTGAACGGAATATATAGAAAAAGAAAAAAAACGCTTTTTTGCAACTGAACAAGTGAACGGTTTTCTGGTTCTGATTTTTCTTCTTTTTTTTCTCTCTTCATCTTAGTCTTCGTCTTCACTTCGGAAAGCATTGATCAATAAATTATCGCTCGAATCGAAATGAGATTTGTTTGCATTGAGAAGAGAATAAACTCTTCTATTCTCTCACTCATTGAATTGGTTGTATTGGTAGTAATACTACGTATTGTATCTCTGAATCTCTGAATGCAGATCAAAGTCTTATTAATTATAAACAAGTTGTGAAAAATCAGAGATTATTTTCTTATTTTATTAATGAATTCAATTATTTAATGCGTTTGTAGTCGTCGTAATGATTGAATTCTTTGCCATTAGATTAAATGACTCCAAATGTTTGGCATTTATTCCCATAAAAACTAATTTTAATGTCAAAAATCTAATATTCAACTGACATAACGATTATTTTAATATTTTAACATCTAAGTCTCATTGCTTATATTTTTTCAAATACTTATATTCCATTTGCATTCTTATTCTTATTGATTTTTATTGAACCAAGATAAAAAGTTTAATACGAGTTCGAGACCGTCTGAGCGGTTATATACTCTATAGACAATAGTTTTTAATTAAACCAATGATATATATAATAGAAACGTAAAAAAGTCAAAGAATTCAGTTTCATATCAAATAACAGACATATTATACCTCTATTTTAATTAATTATGCGATAAGGCTTAGGCAGACGACTGACGAGAGATAACAATTCTTTTTATGTTATTTAATATTATTATTTTTAAAAATAATATTTATTTTAGTGTCAATTCTTATCTATAATTGAGATTTGGATTTTGTTCAGTCGGTACAAATTTATTTTATAGATATATTAGCGAAACATATACAGTGTGTATTAAAAAAAAACATAGAATTTCTATTACATCCATAAAAATACATTATTTTGATTTGAAATTTTATGCTATCAAACAAAATGATATATGAATTTTCTATACTTTCCACTCGTTTTTATATTTATACATTTGTCTCGTCTTTTCTCTCTTACATTTTGAATATTATTCAACGAAAGGCATCGAATATCATAGATATATAGCGATATATAAATATCGACTCAACTTTTATTCCTTACATAAAACAATAACTTTCATTTCAAGTTATATTTTATTTTCTTTTTTTCAGTTTCTTTTTTACGACTCAATTGTCTGTCTCTATCGTTCCAATCGTTGCAATACATTTGATATGAATGCCTTGAAATTATATTATAAGTTATTGTATATTGTATTGAATTGTGTAACTTATATACAGTCCATAGATAGATATATATACAGTATATACATATATATCTGATATAAGTTTAGGTTAGGTTTATACGACTTATAAGTTAACTCGAAACTCCTAACTCTTCTCCAGAGCTGCATTGGTTCGGCTGATTGTCTGCTGTCCAGTGGCTAACGATGACACCAGAGAACTGAAAGGAAGTTCAGTTATCAATATCAATATATAGACAAAATGTATAGAAAAAGTCTGGCAATTGTTCATTGAATTGTTGTCCAGAAGTGATTGCGCTTTTGAATCACTACTTCGGAATTGTCTGCTATTGTTATGTTTGTAAGAGTTTGAGTTAAACTCGAAATTCATTTCATGGTTGACGGCGCGTACGGCCGCAAAGAACTCAAATTTTCTATTTCTAATCCCATTGGGAGTACGACTAAGGAGTTTCTCGACTAAACTTTAACTTTAACTTTGTCATTTGTTAAAAAAAAAGGATTGGTTTCACTTCTCATATCACAGTTTGCCTAATGTCTCGAAAATTAATAGTTTTATTAAAACAAATATCACTTTCAGATTCCCAAATGTCTGATGCAGTTAAACAAATAAATTTCAATACAGAGTTACAATTTACAAAAATTTTTCTCAATTGTTCTTAACGTATAATTTATTATTTAAACTAAAATTAGATGAAAAATTCAGAGCACATGTGAAGAGAGAATTTTTCGTTTGATTTCTCTTCTTTGGGAACACTTAGAAAAAAGTTTTTATATTTTTAGTTAACTATATATGTAGTGGTTTTTGGATAAAAATCGATTTTTGTTTTGGAAATTCATATAGAAATTACTGAATTGCAAATGTGCAGAGAATTTGTCTATTTCAAATATTACATAAATTATTTAGGACAACAATTAACTGATTATTAATATTAAATATTTAAAAATACTACTTAAAAGCGCTATTAAAATGTTTTAAAAATATTACTTATTTTACAAATTAGCTTGGTTTCAATTTATTACTTCATTCAATGCAATCATAAAATTAAATGTTTTTTAAACCTTTTTGTTTTAATTCTGTCTTATCTAAAGTGCTATTTATGATATGAGTTATTTAACTAATTAGTGAATTTTAAAAATATAAATTGTTTTTGATTTTAATCTAATTTTTTTTCGTCAATCAAAATATAATTTATGACCGAATTAGACGTTTTTGCGGTTTACTAATACATTGTATTAGTTATGTATACAATAGTGTCATTGGACTCAATCGTAAAAGTAGTGAATATTTGTATTTATTTCTTATTTTGGATTCAATTCGGAAATACGTTTGAACTTAACGACAGCGACGGATTGGCATCAGAAACAAGATTTTCGTTTCTTTATCATTCTCTGCTTCTCTACCGACGATAGTTTGGGATTTTTGTTCATACGTTTAGTGCTTTGGTTTACATGATTTATGGCAACAATTTTACATTTTCGACCTCATTCTCAGATCACATCACATCATATGCCGTATTGTGCACTACATTGCATGAGATATCGAAACTCAGTTTCTATTAGACTTATAGAGAGGTATAGTTGAGAGAAATCGAAGACAAGATACAAGTCCTTCGAAATATTATTCTGAAAGAAAAACTAATAAAATCAAAAATTCATATCTTTTTCTCTATAAATCTAAAAGTCTTTATTGATTTTGCTTTCAATTTGATGTAATGAACGAATAATAGCGAAAATTTGATTTATATAGAGATAAGATTCAGAATTCACTTAAAATAGAAAATATTCTCAAATTTAATCCTTATATTAAAGAAAGTTTTTTTTTAAATAGTTAGAAATTATATTTTATTAAATTTTATCTAATGTATAAAATTTTTTATTTAACTTATCATATAATTTATTAAATATTTAAATTTAAAAAAGTTGCTTACATTTTTCAACACTACTTTTTGTTATACACATATTTTTAAATTTTAAATTTAATTTTATAATATAATAACTAGCTAGATCCATTAGTAGATGCTTTAAGTTATAAAAATAAATTTAAAAATTTAATTTAGTTTTTATTTAAATAATTTTGCAAAATATTATTACTTATAGTATATTAAAACATCAAAAAAAAAGAAAAAAGAAATATGTCAAATTGTTAAATTTAAAAAATAAATTATATGAGAACAAATTTCTTTTTGCATGCAAACTTTTAAAATAATAGATCGAATTGATATAATAGTAAAAATAAGTGAAAGCCATAGCTCTTCTTACAATCCATTACAAGAATTTTATTTATATTAGAAAATAAATATATAAAAACATTTTTTATTATTGATTTTTACGTCAAAATAGATTTATAAAATTATTAAATAACAAGAAAAGTGTTATATAATGTGAATTCAATGCAAATTATTTTTTAGTTTATACAATATAAACTATATTTGTTGATTCGATTTAGCTAAAATTTATGCCAGAGACATTTTTTATCTAAAAAAATATATTTTTTGTAATATCATATATAAATTTTAGATTGAATTCTGTTTTAAAAGTTTTAATTCGTTTTGTATTTCGTAACAAAATTTTTCTAAAATATTATTTTTTAAAATATTTTATTTAATGTATTATATAAAAAATGAAATACAAATAATAAATAAACAAATAAAATACGCAATAAATAACTTTAAATTGAACATAAAATTGACAAATACTATAAAAATTTAGTATAAATATGTGTTCAAACATTTGAATATAATATTTTATTTTTTTAGTGTTTTAAACGAAATAATTGTGTCAAAACATTAAATAAAATTAAACTAATAATAAAAAAGTATTTGTAATTTAAAAATTATATTTTTTTAAAGTTAATAGTTTTTGAGCAAAATAATGGCAAAACAAAAATTTAAATTATATTACAAATAAAAGCCTTTTATAATTAAGTATATTTTATCAATGCCTTAACGATTATGTGAGTATTTTTTAAATTTTAACTCAAATTTGGGCTTAAATAATGATAATTTTTATTTTTGTCTAGATTATATTTATATTGCAGACAATTTAATGCATTTGTTTAGTTTACATTAGCTTTAATACAAACTTCCAATTTGGTCTCTCTCTCTCCCCCCTACTCTCTCCTACTCTTTTCTCTCCCCTCCTCTCCCCTCCCTCTCTCCTTCTCTCTCATTCTATTCCCTTTAAATCCATTACTATTTTTCATTTATCCGTTTCTTCTATACATTAGAAATAGTTATATAATTCTGTAAACAATATAATACAATATAAGACAATATAAGATCGTCTCTCGATTTGTTTGTGATTAATGAACTGGTTTTTAGATTCTCAACAGTAATGATCTTTTTGTTATATAAGGAGAATATTCTGGTAATAGAAGTAGAATAAGTAAATTAAAATTCCTTCAAAAAGCTCCTTAAAAATTATACAATTTTGACGTTTTTCATCAATTTGTGCCGGCTAAATTATTTTGGATAAAATTTTGAGTTTAAAAAACTCCAAAATAATTATTTACAACTTTATATTTAATAATATCAAAAATAGAATAATTTCCAAAAAGATTAAGCGCATAAAGGAATTCAAAAATAAGTTTAAAAATTTTTTTAATAATAAAAATTAATATTTTATACATTAAAAAAGATACTTTAGTTGATCAGAGGTTTGCCAATTCTCAGCTGTATTTTTGTAAGAAATCGAACTGAAATTTCTTATCCAAACGAATAGTCAAAATACTATTTTATAGATCATATAATTATATTCAATATTATAATTTATGCAATACTTAAATTAAAATTTTATATTTATTTTATAAACATATTTATTCTATGCCTTCCATTAAGTTTGATATTTATTGTCAAAAAATGCTCTGATTTTAAGGCATACAAACATTACATTACTTTTTACTCATTATTATATACATTCACTTAATACTTGCTATTGATTTCAGTTTAAAAAATATTTTTAACTTAATTTTTCCAATATTTCAAAAATAAATAAATAAATAAAAAATAAAAATCCATTTTTAATGGTCTTATCGGGTGTAATAAATCTAAAAAATAACGTAAATTTCCATTAGTTTTATAAAATTTATATTTTTGGAATCTTAGCAATCATTAAAGTTAATGTCAAAATTCACTTTCAGATACAGCACAACCTTTTCGCTACCAATTCTCTGTTGCTTTTGTTTTTATATCTAAATTCTGTTATTTATTTTTTAATTAAATTCCTGACGTAAAGCAATCATTGCTTTTCATAAATTATTGAGTAGTGCGAGAAATGTTGGCTAAAATGTGTTTTTTATTTATTGTCTGCAAAAAATAAATATAATAATAAAATCATTTATAAACATTATATCATGTTAAATAGTTCTGTAATCAAAAAATGACCCAAATTTTTATTAAATCACTTCGAAATTTTAAAAATCAATTTTTATTTTAGCTAAAATTGTTGCAAAAGGTTTAATATTAATATATTTTAAAATAGATTAAACTCTAAATAATGTATAGAATACTGTATTTAATAATAAAAACAATGAGAAAGAAATGTTTTAAATCTTTAATAGAGTATTAATATTAATAAATAAGTTGATATTTGATTGCAATCATATCTACAGTCTATTTATAAATACAAAAATAATCTCAAGATATGAGAGCCATTAAACTAAATATGATTTAAAAATTATTTATGATTTAACGACTAGACAGAGATAGGCTCCGAATCTTTGCTTATAATCTAAAAAACAGAGACTTTTGTGCAAACGAGTGGTTTTCAAGTACTTCCCATTTAGTCTGTTGTTGATGTAATTTATAGCGACTATACGTGCGCTGACAAAGCGGTTCGACTTCTCTTAATATTTACTTAAGTTAAGTCAAATATTTTTTAAGAAATTCAATACAATTGGTATTATTAACCACAGAATAGAGCGTTTTTTTAACATTGTTTTCATCGCACCTTTTCGGTAATGATTGCATCAAATTATAGCATAAAATCTCGTTTTATTATATAATTTTCAACTCAACAATAGACAAACCAACTTGTGTGTTGCGGCTAACGCTTATTTATTTATACAGTTTTTTATATTTATTATTGCCTTTTCTTTTTTCAAAATAAAATAATTTTTACAAATTTTTCAAATTATTTGATAATTTACACATTCATACCCATTATTATCGCATTTATCTAATAGTTTAGTCTATTATTATTTGCTATCCATCAAGAAATTCGAGAAAATTGAAATCTTTTAATGATTTTTGGTTTCTTATCACAATATTGTTTATAAAATATAATACTATTATTCGCTTAAAGTTTGTATATAAAGCAATAAATTACACATGATAAATATCAATTTTTTCTATTAAATAATTTATATCAAATATATTTATATTCATTTCTTATCAACAACAACAAAAAATCTTTTATTGAATTTGATTACCCTGATCAATTTTTATTTCGTATAAATGGTGTTTTTGATGTATAATTTAGAAAATAATTTCAAAACAATCAAATACTATAGTTTATCCAATTTATCATAATTAAATGATAAGAATCACAACATCGCTGGCATATTCTAAACAAAAAAATTTAGCGCAGATCTGATGAATCGGAATTTTTAAGTTTTTGTTTTTTTTTGTTAAAAATATTTCGTTCAATAAACTTTAAAATATTTGAATTTTATTGATTTTTAAACATAATTTTTTATTGTTATTAAGTGCGAAATCTGTTTAAATAGAAACGATGAACGGAATCACTATTAATATAGATTTGTCAATACGTGACTTAATAGCCAAATAATGTGCGAATTTATTGTTTAATCTATAGTTTCAATGATATTAGAGTGTTATCTGAATAATAAAAGTCAATATAATATTATACAATAAACTGTTTGAATAAAGTTTTTGATTTTGCATATACTTAGAGCTAAATTTCAGCAAATTATTGACTACTTATACAGAAAAGTAAATATATAAATATCGTAAAAATTTTATGAAATGTAAATTGTATGACATCTGTACGTATGTATCGTCTGAATTGATTTTTTGGTTGGTCTCACATAACATGAATTTGTTTTTCTTCATCTCTTTTAAACTTTTTCTTAAAAAAAATATTATATAACCAGTGAATAGAAGAGCGTTTGCATGAATCCGAGCCATGGCTTTGGTATTAAGTTTTTATTGACAAATACTACTGTATTCACGATTAAGATCACAGACATTGACAACTCAAACATAACAGAAAACACAAAACTTGTCTCAACTTTAAAGCCAAACATTTTGCTTGAATTGAGTGAATGAGACGAACACCAAATGCTTCACTCATTTAAATAAGATTTTCAACAAATCATTCAAAGCCTTCTCAAAGACTCTTTTCAAAGAGATATTTACATTTTGTTTGTTATCAATCATATAATAGGCTAACTATACAAAAAAAAAAGGATTTTAACTAGAGTAAATAAACTCTTTCTATCTTTTTTCAAACACAAACCGATAAACTGGAAGCAAATTCAAAGATTATCTATTTTTATGCTAATATATAATTATCAAATAATCTGATCTAGTGAATTCAATTGTGTCATTTTTGTCAACACGATTAATATAATAAAAAATATTACAATGTAATATTATCTAATTTGACCTGCCACTCTATTTCTAACCCCTTTCATTCAATCATATTTTAAGATGTTATCTCACGATTCGAATAATAATTTGCAATAATTAACATAAAATTGAAAACTTTAGGCAATTTAAAAATTTTAACAACAAAAAAAGGTGCGATAATCTGATTCAGTGCCTAAACTAATAATTATAAAATTCATTTGTAAAAAGTCGGATATCTTTAAGAACACACTTTAGCACATATTCACCACTAGTTTAGAGATAAGACTCTTTTTTACCATTTTTTACAAATTTTACTCTTTTTTCAAGAGTCGGTAAAGATTTGAAAACTGATTGAGCGAAAGGTTGGGAGGGTTTGGAGGCATGAAAACAGAGTCGATAAACATTAATTATATTTAATATATTAAATTTATATAAATAGTTTGTAAATATGAATATTACTGAACTGTTAGCGTTTGGAACTATTTTTTTCAGTCAGTCTAAAACCTAAAGCCACGAAAGTGTAGACTCCCTCTAATATATCTTGATTTAAATGGTCGACTAAACTGTTTTAAATGAAGTTTTTATGTAAAATATGATTTGCTTAGAAGAGAACCGAAATTATTTCTTTTACAATAAATTTAATAACACATGAGTTCATTAGTTTCAGATAATTATAATAGAGTTGGTTTCACCAGAAATTATATATTCCAAAGCCATTGCCTGCGCTTACATTAGTTGCGATTAAATTTTTTATGCTAAAAATATGCAGTGTAGAAAATAGCTCTGATTTGTAAGAATTGAATTGATATTTTCTCTCGATTATTTACACGAGCAACTTTTCTTTTTATTTTTTACTTTTTTTATTCCAATTAAATTTTTTATTTCAATAATTTTGTGCTTTTCAATTGAAACAAAAATAAAACCAAAAGTGACTATATTTGAGAAAATTCGTATCAAATTAAAGAGTATTTCAAATATTAAATGTTATGTTCAGTTGAGTTGAGATGAAGAATAGCGGAGAGAAGTGTTGGCTCAGTTGGCTCAATGACATTGTGATGAGTATGGCGTGAGATGGGGCCCAAAATATGTGTGTTATTAAAAATATGTAAATTAGTCACAATATCAGATAAAAATGATTCTCTTTTTTATGTTAAAAATTTTTCTCTAAAACTTCAAAAATCATTTCAAAAAATGCACGCAATGTATACACAAAATATAAAAATTTAAAAATGTCTAAATGCTATGAAATCGCTCTGAGCTGTAGTTTAGTGCCAAAAATCTGACTCTTTTTCACGTTTCGAACAACTCTTCAGCTGTCGCTACAAATTAAGTACATTTTAAAAATAATTTTATATACAATGCATATTAAACTAATAGAGAAAAAAAATACTCCATCCAATATAAACTGTATATCAATTTATTTATTTAAGTTATTTTTGATTTTGAAAAATTCAAACTCTAAAACAAGAAAAAGCTTTTTTACACTGATTTGTTGATGAGTTAAAAAACTGAACAACATTTGTCTCTCAGACTGTTTGATAGGTTTCGGTGTTTTGCGAGACAACACCCAAAGAACCCGAGAAACCGAACTAAGAGCTGATTTTAAGTCTGAGATTCGCTGTTTGTGTTATAGTTAAGAGAATTTAGATGAAGAGATAGTTTGTTAATCTAAAAGTCATTCTCGTATTCTCTCTCTCGTTTCAATGGTTACCTGTATTTAGAGTCTTCAGTCTTCGGATGTCTTTTCATTCAATGATTTTCTTTTCCACACTTTTGTTGTTCTATTTTATTCATTCATTCACTAAATAATCAAATGGTTGTGCGATAGGGCACGGAATGGAGAATAGAATGGATTGGATTAGTTGACAGCACAAACATTCGGGTTAATTGCATTCGTACATTGCTGTGGGAGAGGGTTGTGAGGGAGAGTGAGAGGCAGAGAGAGGGATGGGAGAGAAGAATGCGGGAGAGATGGGAGAGGGATGGAGAAAGAGATGGGAGAATGAGAAAGAGAGAGAGAGAAAGAGAAATCTGTGTTTGAGTGAGTGAGTGCTGGTTGTATGCCATAGAAAAAGATAATATAAAACATAGATGTGATCTGCAATCGATTTATTTGCATAAGTTTTTTGCTTTTTATTTGATCAGTAGATGTATGCAAAGGCAAAGACTCTGAGAGTCTATGAGTTGGCACTTATAGCGATACAAATGTATTGCAATTTGTTTGCCGTTTTAGCTCTGATTAGTTGAGAGCCGTTTAGTTGTTTATCAGTCAGACATCAGTCAAACTAATTAATGATTCTTTTAATATCTATTATTAGAATCTCAACCAGTCATAGAGAACCAGACTATTCATTGTTGCTATCTATCGAAGAATAGGTTGAAATAGAAAACCAGATCTTATATCGATTCTGTATTTATAAGAAATTCTCTTCTCCTTTATATTCGACTATATTTTGCAACAAATATTGCATTTTTATGACTTCCGAACAGAGAAAGATCTGGCATTCGGTAGCGATTCCGAAATCAAAATAATTACTAAATACAGACAAATAATGACATTCGACTCAATTAACAAAAGGAAAAGTTAGTGCAAAAACGGAAATTAAAAGAACACAACAGTTATGCCATAAACCCAATGGTTATGTGTAGTACATGTGCTCGAAATGACTCTTATTTTTTGTTCACAACTTATTTGCCTTATATTGACGTCTATTCAGAACCAGAAGACTCTGAATAAATGTTTCTTTTAGTCACTGTTAGTCGTGAAGAGGAGAGTCGGGAAACTGTGTCTAAATATTTAGACAATCGCTCAAAACGTAGTTAAAAGATATAATGAGTGAGAATGAGAGCAATGCTATGTTTACCACATCAAGACACAAGAACTTGTGGTCTATCTCTTTGACTCTATTTGCCATTCATTCACAAAACAGACAGAAGTGAGTCGAGACGTGAGGATAAAGTTGAGAAAAATTATATTTCTGTTATATAGTTTGTTAACAAGAATAGAATCACTGGTTTGTATGGTTGGTATGGTTTGTAGTGATCTAGTGATGCAGTGATGTGTTGGCTATAATGGCAGAGAGTTTGGCACAATTTTAACTATTTGTTTATATGGCCAGCACTGGCACTAAAATATTAGTCAACAGCACTGTATATACTCCGGGAACAGCACTTCTGACTTGTTATTCCTCTACTTAACACAAACTCACATAAGAAAAGCCGCCTTTTATCGCAAATACGTTTTTGTCTGATATAACATTTCAAGTTATTGAAAGCAGATGTGACGCTTCACTATCTCATCCTTTCCTCTCCCTCCTCTCTCTCCCTCTCCTCCATCCATCCATCCCTCCCTCTCCCTCTCGTTCATCACATTCACACTTTTGTTCGACTCATAAATTTCTTGCACTTCTTATTCCATTTCCGACGTATGGAAGAGAGAAAATCTCAAACTTTCCGATAACTTACTAAATGAGACTATTTTTCGCATAACAGATGAGCTTAGATTAGAACTTACAGTACTGTATATACAATATATGTCTTTATTCACAGCATTATTATCAAAAGATGTGCTGTTATTGTTTGACTAACTAATTGGATGATAATCTCTGCACAAATGGACTAAACATTATCCCATTTGTGTCAAAATAAGCCAAAACTTTCCGCACAATGCGTTTAAATGTCTCTTTTCAGTACATATTTCACAACTCTTTTTGCTAAACAATATTTATTAAATTTATATTTTATATAAATATTCGCTTTTGTATTCTTGTATTCTATTACGGGATTTAGTCATAACAATGAGTTTAGAGATTAAAATCTTTTGACAAAAATTTCTGTTTATATTTAATTCAATGACATTACAGAAAATATTGAATTTTGAGTTTTGCCCCTCTTTTGGACTATCAAAACAAATTTGAATGAAATATAATTTAAAAATTTTAATTTTCCCTATCTCATTTCCATTATACAAATGGATTTATTGAACTCTCGTTTAAAACTGTCACAATGTTTCACAATTAAAACTTAATTAAACAGGTTATGAAAATTTGTGCCATTATCGATTCTTGCTAGTTTTCGATTGCTTATAAAGCCTTTTTTTTATTAAGCCTTTAATTAAAATTTTATAATTATTGTAAATATTTAATATTTTATCTCTGATTAGAAAACTAATAAAAATTTTAATTTTCAACTCAATACGTATTTATTATCAATAAATTATTAACATTTCAATTAAAATAAAATGATTTAATATAATATTTAAGGCATTTATTCAATAATTAAGTCATTTATTCTATTAATATTAATATAAAAGTTGCAAAAATAAAAAAATAATATTCATATACAGGTTTGGCATTAAAAATAAAACAAAATAAATAAAAATATAAAACGGAAATAAAATAAAATATTTAATAAAACAAACATATCTAACAAGCAATTTAATAAAACAAATGAACTTTTTGTTTAGTTGAAAACAATTTTTGTTTGTAATTAAGTTTATTAATAATTTTGATGTTTACAAATGTAAGTAAACTTTTGATAATATGACATATGACATAGCAATGTGACTCTTGATAAAACGAAAATATAATAAAAGGGATAAAAAAAAGAAAGAAAGAAATTACTGGCAGTAGAAGAGGTAACTGCATTATTGGCCTCTCTGTTCACTACTGTTTATTTCATTGCTTGCCATTCAATAGCTCTCTTATCGCTGTTAAAACACTTGTTTCATATTATATACTATTTCGAGACTTACCATAATCTTTAGGTTCGCCGTTTTTTCTTCAAAATTTATTATATTCTTATTTAATGTATTTTATTATTATTAACAAATAGATTATATTCGGTGTTGTCTTTACTGCAAACGACAACTTAAGAATCGCTTTTATTTATTGTATATTTTTTATGTTAACTATTCATCAAAACAAATATTCAATACTTCACTTCAATATTAATATTATATTTTAAGCCGAACTCAAGGAATACAATAGTTTTTGAAAACGTAGAAATCAAAATGTGCAAGGCAGATTTAGTTAATCAAAATTTTGTAATTTAGTTTTAATATAAAGTTTTAAATAAATTATTCTATTCATCTAATTTATTGCTAATAAATTTAGCCAAGATTTTGCTCTTTTTTAATATAAGAAATATCAATTTAATTTTTTTTCTTTTGTAAAGATTGTGCTAGATAGAATTGAAATTTGCACCACCCTGCTCTCCAGAGCCTACTTAGTTTTGGAAACCCACTCTCGAGGCAAAAATGATTTATTAGGATTGAGTTGAATTTGGCATAATTTTGTGATTTCTCGAAACAAATATTTAAATAGATTTTTCTCCTTTTGAATAAAGCATTTTTGCTTCACAACAGAAGTCATTCATTTGAATATTTGCTTTATTTTGAATTTTTTGGCGAAAACCTATTTCGATGTTTGTCTTTTAAAAAAAGGAATATTTTTTAAAGAGATATCTTTTTGTTTTAGAAATATAAAACATTTTTTCATGTTGAGAAATTTATTTTAAAAATGCATTTTTCATAGTATCGAGAAAATCATATATTAAATGATAAGTTTGAATAATAGGAATTTTTTTTTGAAAAACTTAGATAACCACCAGGTTTGTTTTTAAGATTTAGGTCAGACAAAATCTTTGTTCAAAATTTAAGCAAGTATGAAATAAACCATTTATGAATTTATATTTAAAAAATTTCCAAATTATAAAATATTTTAACAAAAATAAAACAAATTTTATTTATGTAAATTTTTATCTTAAATATTCCTGAATAAATTTAAAACTTTGAATAATTTTAAAATTTTATTAAAAATTTTAATAAATTTAATAATTTAAAAAGCTAGCTAAGTAAATTATTAATTTTAATTTAATTTATTATAATAAAAATAACACCCCGTTAATTTTTATTTTATCCAAGATATTATATTAAAAGTGGCAACCTTGTTTAAAATGAATTCTTTGTAAATTACGGGTTAACAGACTACAAATGGTTTAAATTTTTTTGCTCAGAATTTAACGAATGGTTCACTTCATAAAACACAAATCTGAGTATTTGTCGATAAATCAATGATTTAGGAAAAAAAATTATAAGTTATTATAGTTTGAAAATAGTTTAAATAGACAAACAAAATGCTATCAAATTTAAAATATATAAAATAGGTTTTACAAATTTTTTCTTTAATTATAAATTTTAACTAAACCTAAACTAAAAGCTCAAATTTAAGTTAGATTATAATCCGTTGATTAATTTTTACTGTAGAATGAAAGCAGTTTTTAATTATTTTTAAATATAAATATATAAATCAAAATTTATATTAAGCCAAAAAATCATTTATAATTCTTATCTTTTTTATATGAAATTCAATTCAAACGAATAAAAGTACTGTAATTTTGAGTAAATCTTTTATATCAAGTTTAATCCTAATTTAATCTAAAAAATTTACAGGAGAAGCTATTTTAAGCTTGACAACATTTTGTAGATTATGTTTAATTATCTATAAACAATATAAATAAGTATATTAGAAAAATAATAATAAATGAGTTTTTATATTAAAAAATAATTATGTTTTTTAATTATTCATAATATTTTTTATATTAAGATAAATTAATTTAAAAAATTAATACGGTAAGTTAATTTTTACACTACTTTAATACAAAGCTAAAATAATAAATAAATAATAAATAAAATTTTGTCTATATGTTTTACAAAATTTTCATTTTTTTAGTTTCTTATTTATAAAACAATAAAATTAATTTATTGCCATTTGTTTTTAACTATAAAAATGTTTTTATTGCAATTTTATTGCTTTAATATTTTTTATGTATTTCAAAAGATGACAAAAAATTGAATTTTTATAATCAAAATAAGAAAACTAACCAGTGCTCAATATTAACTTTTATTTTCTTGTTTTATTGAATAAACAATTGTTTAAGTATTTATAAATAGTGCAAGTTATTTTTTTATAGCGGTAACAAAAATTTCTGCTCTATTTGTAATTTCGCAATCAATTCAAATAACATAAGTTTTTAATGTATAACAAATATTGATATTTATGTCTGAGTTTTACTTGACTACAATATTGAATATAAAAATTTAATCAATTTTTCGAAAAGACGTTTTGAGCTAAAACTCAATTCAATTTAAATAAGTTTTTAAAATAAAAATTATTTCTCAAATTGAAATATAGTATAAGAAAAATGAAATAAAATTAGGAACGAATTGAAACTGTTTTGCCGATCTGGCAGATCTGAGCCAGGCCAAAAATAGCTTCGTTTATTCCGAAGCCTACTTTACATCTTTCTTCCTCATCATTCGAATCGCTTGTATTGCATACAATCTTTTGTGTTATCTTCGCTTCACTTACTTTCTTCTAATTTACTTTATGTTTGAGAGAACATAAATAAGTAAATTGAGTCAGGGGTGAGCGGGGAGTGAATCGAGAGAGTAAGTCGAGAGTGGGTCGAGAGTTGTGAAGAAGTTTTTAAAACATTTAGAGCTAAACATCAAACGAATAAATGAATGTATGAAAGGAAAGACAACTATTTTAAGAGCAAATAATAAATGAATTGTCAAAAGCCATTGTCTCATTAAAAATAATCTTGCTATTGCAGACTATACGAGCACGGTGATGGGCGTGACGGGGGGCAAGGTGGCGCTGCCCTGCAACATTACGCCTCCCACTCATGACGACGCCGTATCCCTTATACTCTGGTATAAAGACGAGTCGACGACTCCTATATACAGGTCGAGTATAACCGACTAATTCGGATTAATTACTAATTTTTTGCTTAATTAATGTTCAACACTAGACATATGCTAATCATTATCGGAATGAAATTGTAATTTTTGTTTTATTTTGTTTTCGGAAACATTAATTAAAATTATGATATCCAATGGGTTTCCTCTAAATCGAAATTTGCCAATAATTTATTCTTGTTATTACAGTTTCATTGAAGCAATTCCTGTTTTAATTGTATTTCAATTTTTTTCAATATATTTTTCGCAATTAATACTCAATGCAAAGCAAATGAGAACTTTTTATCAGTTATCGTGACTCTCATTAATGCGTTTATTTAATCGTATTTAGCAATTAAATGACAAAATTGTCTGCAACTCGTAGTCCGACTACACACTAGTACTCAATATTTTGTATAATTTTCATATTGACTCCAATGATAATACATGTATTTCCAAATGGATTGTAATTATGGATCAGAACATTGTGCCAAACATTTATTTAAAAAAAAGTTGATTTTTTCAAAGATATCTCTCAGAGTATAAACATATTAAACAGATTCAAGTTTACGGTTCATAGAATTACATTAAATGGTTTAGGTATTCAAATTGAATTGAAAATAACGTATTAAAGTAACTTATTAATGTAGACAATAATTTGATTTAATCTTTACTAAAATTAGTTTTGCATTTAAAAAACATAAAATACAATTCTTTTGGGAAATATGTGTTCGTTGAACTCAAAAATATTTTACATTGAAATGAATCTTTTTAATATCTATTTAAAAAGTTTTTTTTATAATTAAATTAGAATTTTATTGATTAAAATTATTTGGAAGATAAGAAGAATTTAGTTTTTAAAAATGCAATATTTAGATACAAAATGTTTTACTACAGTATATCTATATCTGAAATAACTAACTAAACTAGTTTAATTATTAATTAAGTTTCAAACTAAAATGCTAAGAATATTAAGCTCAAAGTTAGAAATCTAAATATATATTATATAAGACATAAATGGATTAAAAAGAGTAGCACAGGAGAGAAGAGTCGAGAAAGAGTTTAATTCTCCTTGATGCATTAATAAGTAAGTTCTTAACGCTCTAAAGTAATTATCATAATAGACTGTACTCTGTATATCCTCTTATAGTACTTATTTTGGTCTAATTTTTTTCTTTTGGATTAGCTTTAACTGTCTCTATAAGGTATTTAATGCCTTTTCTCACAGTATTAGCAATAATTTTTATGCTTCACTAATACAGTAGCGAAATGTCTATGTTTTGGATGAGAAATAAATTCGTTTTTTATTATTTGTTTTCTATATTCTGTCTTTAATTTGTTTTCGTATTAATGTTTGTTTTTGTTCGACACATACAGTCTGGACGCCCGTAAAGGCAACTTAGATCAGGCCCGACATGCGTCTGAAGATAATCTAATATCGCGATCGTATATGAATACAATTCAAAGACCAGCGCATCTGATGCTGGAAGTGCTCTCGACTGAAGACGCCGGCGAATACCGATGTCGAGTCGACTTCAGGAAAGCGCGAACCAGAAACTCAGTTATCTTTCTTGAAATAATAAGTTAGTGTTTTATATGACTTTTAAATATATGACTATAAATATGAGATGTTGTCGAGGTATGGAAGCAGCAGAGGAGCAGACCTGCCTCTCCCGATCGATATTTGTTCCGCTCCGACACTTCTCGACACTTCACTTCTTGAAGCAAAACAGATCTAATCATTTCGTTTCTCTATTTTTGTTTTATTAATAGCAATCAGATATTTACAACAAGAGTTAGATTTTATTATCAAATATTTCTTACGTTTATTTAAATTATCTATCAGTCAATTGTAGGAAAAATTTGTTTTTTTTCCTAAAATATTTACAAATTATTCAAAATTCAAATCAAAAATATATATTAATATAATTAGAGTAAAATATTCGAAAAATTTTCAAATTTTCAAAATCAACCAAAAAATACATTTAGTTTTCATATCATAACATATTTGGCGGTTATCTACAAAAGAAATTATGAAAATGATTCCGGAGTTCAACCGAAGTTCAATTTATTGCTAAAACAGAGCCGAGCAGGTGGGGGATCGAGAAGGAAGCAATCTGGATAAAAAATTCAATTTGTCCCTTAGGCAAAAAAAAATGTGGCTAGATAAAAATAAAAATTAAAAATATAAAGATAAGCTAGAGTAATTTCCCTACGGCTTAACCTACCGCTACTATTGAAAAACTAAACCAGATTAGAATTTAATGGCTAACGTTTATTTTTAAACTATTGTTTATATTTTAAGTGTAATTTTAAAATCAATAAAACAAATGTTATTTTAAATTTTGTACTTAAGTTAATGACGAGCTATTAGTCCGTAATAGAGTTGAGGGTTAAGTTAAAAAAAACTAATTTATAAAAACAAAGCATAAGAAACAAAACAAAAGTCTTATCTTAAATGTTAATTCGATAATAAAGTATATAATATATAAAAGAAATGGAGAAAAAAATTTCGTTTAATCTTTAAAAGTGAGAGAAACGTAAATTCGAGAGAAAGTGGTTTCTTGTGATAAAATAGAAGAAATGTTTTTTGTAGGGAATCCCCAGTTCTGTCATTTCATGAAAAGAGCGGACGATTTAACTTAACTTAAACTTATTAATACTTTTTTTTATTGCCAACTCTACTCAAACACCATATCTATACCTTTCTATCTCTGCCATTCCAGTCCCACCCGACAAACCGGTTATAATGGACGGCAATGGAGAGCCGCAGCCATCGCTGATCGGGCCGTACAACGAGGGCGACCGTCTGGTGCTGGTATGCGAGGTAGAGGGGGGCAAACCGACCCCAACCCTGACCTGGTGGCGCGAGTCGGTACTACTCGACGACAGCTTTGAGATTAGTAGCGGTGGCTCTTCCGTACGCAATGAACTCGAAATTCAATCGCTTCAACGCCACGACCTGATGGCTGTGTTCACATGTCAGGCCTCAAACAATAACATATCAATGCCTACACATTCGGCAGTCAGTGTTGATCTCAACTGTAAGTGTTGGCCACAATATATAGTATATATATAAATATATTTCTCATATTTCTTTCTTTACTGTATTTTTTGAAATATTTGATATTTAAATAATTTTTTTGCAATTTTCAATGCGTTTAAACTTTAAAGCGTTCTTTTGTGTAGAGATTTCTAAGACTTTTTTCATCTTTTTTGTCGCCTCTTTTCCCCACATTTTTTTCTATTTAAAAGTCTCTTTAGTCGAGAGTACCTCTGAATATAAAAATATTTCTTTACTCCTCTGTATGTGGCGTATGATTTGCATTAAGTGTATAGTCTTTTCTGGAAACATACCAAACATTCAGTTCGAACCATATCTTCAGCAGAATTGCACTCAAATGCAGTATTTTGTTTGAAGTATTAATTTTTGAAAAATTCTAAACTAACTAATCATTCATATTAACTGAATTTGTTGTCGATCAGAATGACATCGAACAAATAGACTTGTTAGAATTTATACAGCTTTTGGGTTCTCTCTCTTTCCTAAATAAAAAACAAAATGTAAATCAACTGAAAGTAAGTTTAATAAAGTGAAAGGAATTACTCGGATTTTGAGGGACAAGGAGCACAGGCACAGATCAGACAGAGCTCAGGCAGCATAGGCAGCACAAGTAGCAAAAATATATTTCTCACGCTTCACATAATAATGACAATGATTTAGGATTTGACTATAGACTGACGACATTCGACAAAAAGCGTATAGCGATTGCACTTTTCAACAAACATTATAAGACGACTGACTTTTAAGCAACAAAAGAGCAAAAAATATGCGATTCATCAAAAATCATAAAATTTGAGGTGTCGTCGAAGTCAACTGAACTAACTGTGCCGACGGACAGACCCAATACACGACACACAACATAAATATATTCTTATATTCTGGACAAACAATTCTATTCTATTTTTAATCTATTTTTTCGCCTCAAACGCCAACTATATTCGATGTCTTTTCATCAATTTGATAGAAAATGATATAAAAACTAATGCATTAGTGATAAAGAAAAGTTCAATTCGAGGCTAGACTACAGTTGGCAGTCATTGCCTCTAAAAACTAAAAGTAAAAAAAAGATAAAAAATCTACAGAAAACTGGTGTCACAATAGAATGAGTAAACAAAATATTTGACGATTGTTGCACTTTTGTGCTTCACTTTATTATATTTGTGTAAACTATTAGTATTTTTTTACTCTAACTTTAAAGATATTGATTGGAATTGTTTTTTTTACTCCGAAAATTATTACACATCAAAGTATATACAGTATTACGTAATAAAATTGTATGCATTCTATGCACACATATTCACATCTGGATGTGCAGCCAAACGGACTCTTATGATGATTATAGCAATACATGTGAAATGTATAAAATATAACATTTATGAGTTTTAGTAACTTTACTCTTCACTAAATTAGTTTTTTACCGCTTTTTTATCTATTATTTAAGTTTATTTTATTGCATTAGGATTTTTAGGCCGAAAAATAATATAATATATTCCGCTCTGAACTACAGGTATGATCTGTGCGACTGCAAATATATTCATAAATAAGTTAATGTTTTACTAATATTTTTGTCGTCTTTTGTTAAAAATATATATAAATATATATTTTTCTGTTTTTCCATTAAAATAAATGAGAAAATAAAATAAATTCATTTAATCTCTTATTTATGCGGTTTGAGAGAGAGAGAGAGAAACATATTTAAACGAAAAAAATATATTTAAAAACATTTTTATATAAAGTTATTAAAAAAATTTGTAATTTATATTAAGCAAGATAGTTTATCTATATTGGAGAAATTTAAATTAAAACAAAACAAAAAATTTTAATTTTCAAAATTTTTACCGATTTTTCAAAGAAAATCTAAACAATGATTCGAAATAAAGATAAAAAATAGATTATAATAATAAGTAAAAATTTGATAAATTATTTTTAAATAGTAAACATTTTAAAATCTAATATTTTACAGTAGGGGTATGTAAGGGGAAAGCGGCTAAACTGCTGTAACGGCTACCTCGGGGGGGGATTGTAGCCAAAGTTCTTAACCACTCGCTTCGCCGCCGCCCTTACGCGAGAGAAAACACCGCTTCTCAGCTCAACTCACTTTATATTTAGCTTTTATTTAATTAATTAATTGGCTTTTATTGATTCAAAACGGCTTTT
>JAQFXP010000341.1:0-33123 GCA_034693685.1 Belba bartosi | reverse complement strand
TTATTCGTTGGTTTGTATGCAAACTAAGCTACCGATCATTTTTAGAGCCATTCAACGATTTAAAGTAATTATAATTAATTTAAATTTAATTTACATTAAAAATTAAAAAGGTTAATTTTAAATAAATAATAATTATTATTGTTTAAAAATATTTCAATTTTACTAACTAGAGTATTAGTCAAATTTACGTTTTCATGTACTCATTTATTGCGTAAGCAACTAGTAATGGGATAAAAGGACTTTTTATTCTTTGACTTTAAAAAAAATTTAAATAGTTTGAGGAGGTTTGTGGGATGTAGTTTATAAACGGCATTTTATCTAGAGTGTAAGGGCAAATTTAGCTATTAATACTACGTTATCAAAGTGTTTAAATGTGTGACCTTTATACAGAGTTATAGTGATGTAAGGATTCTTGACTGGGTTAAAATTTTAAATTGTGAAATGAGAAGCTTTTAAAAACTAATTATTTTAACATTAATTAATTATGCAAATAAATATATTTATTTTGTTTATATATAAAATGGATATAATATAAAAGGCCATTTTTAAGTGTATATTCCTGAGTCATCATTAACTATATTTTTGCTTTTATGGTTTATTGCTATTATAAATTAGGTTGCTGTTCATAAAATTTTCAAAATAATTAATGGCTAAAAATTAATATTGTATTTAATTACAATTGGATATGTTATAACTTGGCTTGACATTTTAATGCTTTTTTGGTTGCTTTTAATGTTGCTGTAAGTAATGACTTGTTATGAGTTTTATAAGAATAAATTTAAAATAGTAAAATTTTAATTAGTAATAACAAATATGCTAATGTCGATTGGTTTACGCGCTAGCGCTGACAATTTAAATATTTTACCATGCCTCCAAATTGCAACTTAGAAAAAATTCAAAAAAAAAACATCGACACGCCAGGCCAAGTTATAACTTATAAGATTTTTAGGGTTTTTTAAGTTAAATTTTAATCTAATATAGGTAACGTTTAATTGTTTCAAATATTTTAAAAACAGTAATTAAGTTTTTAAACCCGTTAACATTAGAAACAAATTCATTATAAGTTTTAAAATTTAAACAAGTTTATGCATATTTATATAATTACTATATTTTTTACACATGTTTGAATTTATATTAATTTCTTAAATTTATGTAAATATTTATATTTTATTCTAAATATTTAAAATAATATTTATTTTATTTAATTATAGTTTTTATCATTATATGAACGACTCGGACAGAGAAATGGTAACAAAATTGGATTTTCGTGTTTCAAGTGGTTTATTGTCGACTATTTTAAGGAATATGAGGTACAAAACATTTTTTGTAAACAAAATATTAAACAATTTATTTTTTTAAAGTTTCTAGCTATATCTGTTCTCGCGTTAATACGAATTATCCAGATGGATTTGACAAAAACAAATAAAAACTAAATTAACAATTATTATATAAAATTTTAATAATTAGTTATTTTGCTATTTATTCATCGGAAACAAGTCATAGCAATAATATCAATGTCAGGTCCGGACAGTTTCTAAATCATTGATTGTGAAAATATTAGGCAAAAATCTTCTTCGATTTTAAAAATTGGTATTTATTCCTTAACTTTTGTTCTGCGAAAATGTACCCTCCTCGCCTTTTTGCCGAACGTTGAAGGCACATTTTTAATACATTTTCGAAGAAATGTATATATAGTTTTACCATGTAGTACTCATCAAAAAACCTATATATTTATAATAAAATTTTGCCTAATTTAATTAAATTTAAACTGAATTTAAATTAAATTAATTTAAATTAACTGGATTTAAACCGGATTTAGCACTAATTTAGAGAAATTTTTCTAATTTTGGTTTAAAAATTAAACAAATTTGTTGGCTGCCTTTGGCGGCAGATAAAAAGTCAAAGAAGTATTTTTTTCGCACCAAATTCTAGGGGGTGAAGGGATAAATCAAAATATTTAAAATCCAATTTTTGCCTGATCTCTCCCTTTTCGATTTATGTATTTAAATAAAATATTTTTTTAAAATCAAAACTCAAAGTTTCCAATAAATTATAATTTTAATAATTTAAATTTTTAATAAATGTATTAAAACTTACAAATATATAATCAGCAAATATTGATTATAAAGATTTCATATTAAATTTTTAAATACTAGAATATCAATATAAATTTTATTTTATTTATAATCGAAGTATGAAAATCAAATGTGCAATCTGAACAATTTATAAGTTTGTTTTAATAGCAAAATTTATTATTATTAAAATTAAACAGCAAAACATATAAATGTCATATTCGAGACTGTCGTTATGTAATATAATCTCGAAGCCCTAACCGACAGATCTAACTTATAATGTATGAGTTAAGTTTGAGTCGAATTAGGTTTTACCGATTCAACGTGTAATCAGTGCGGCTAGACCTGCCTGTCCTCTTGTATATAAGTTTGTGTATATGGGTTTGTTTGTTTGAATCGAGTGTGATCTCGACCCGAGTGACAAGTTTAAGATTTATTCAAGTTTAACAGAAATATATATTTAAATCAATTATAAAGTAAATAATTTTAGACGCGCTTAAAAACAAATTAAATTGAATTTATTTATTATAATTAATGTTGAATTGAATTACTTAATATTTATTTATTTTATTTCATATTTTAGTTTCTCATAAATCAGATTCATATTAAATCCAAACTCTAACTAGCTATTAATCTATTTACTATTAATCATTATAAATCGTGTTCTACCTTTACTTCTCATATTCATTCTTATCTCTACTTTCAAACTATATTTGTTTTATCTATTGGTTAATCTATTTTATTGATATCTGACATAGAAGTTTTGGGCCAAATTTAGATAAATTATACAATTTATCTCATATGTACATGTACCAAAATGTAATTTAGTATGTACGTTGTTAAATTTTTTTAAATGTCAACAATTTGCTTACATATGCTAAAATATAATTTATAATTCATTAGTAGAAATGTTTAATTAAGGATAATTAATGTACATTAATTTTTAATTTATTATTAATTATTTTTAATTTATTAACTAATAATATATAAAATTAAAATTAAATATTTTCCATTATAAAATTAAATACAAAAAAATTCTATGACAAATTATAAAATTTATTTTCTAAATAAACTTATAAAATACTTTTATAAAAATTATTACATAATTTACATTTTACAACAGCTTCACTAATTAATAACAAATTTATTGCCCAACCGGAAATTTCATAAAATTTTGTTAATTAATTAAAAGTCAAACAAATTTGTATAAACAACACAATGTAATTTAGGTAATTCTTAATTATATTTTATACAAAATTTTAATTAAATTTTTTTATTGTTTATAATTTGATTATAAGTTAATTTCAATAACATTTAAAAACAATTGAGATCATTTCGAATAATGGCTTTTATTAGTTTTGTGAATATTTTTGCGCAATAAAAAGCAACATATTACATTAAATATTTTTCATATATTTATTTATTGTCAAATAAAAAATTTTATATAACATAATTAATATAATAATAATTAAAATATACTAAATATAGTTTACATTCTAATTTTACTATTAAAATTTTTAAAATAAAACATACAACAAAAAATTTAATTAAAATATTAATATAATAAAAAATATATATTTAAATTATTTTAAAATTATTAAAAATATTATTAAATAATTTTAAATTTAAAAATTTAAATTAATTAACAATCGAGTCATGCTATATTTAAATGAGGTTAATTAATTTAAATATAACATAATTGTAGTTTTTAATTAAAATTTAAATAATATAATTTAAAATATATTTTATCTGGTATAAAACAAACTGTAAAACAAGTTTTATATGTGACTATAATATATAATATGTTTTGTTTTAAAAATATGACATAAAACTAATTCCATCAAACTTCGTATTACCAAACTATGTGTGAACTATTATATTAAACCGGACTAAGTAATTTAAATTACATTAAATTTTTTTATAAATATATTTTCAAATTTATTTAAATTTCTGGTATTTTATCAAATAATTTATAAACTTTAACAAATTAAATAACACAATAAATAATTTATTGATATAATTAAATAAATTAACTTAGTAATAAGTAATTAGTAACTAAGTCAAAAAATAAAATTATAATATAATAAAAAATATTATCTTAATAAGTTCTAATAAAATAAATTAAAATTTTAAAAAATATGTTTGTAAATATAATTGACCCAAACATCGTATTACCACATAATCTGCGTCTGAACTCTGCGGGAAAACACTTCTATAGAATAGGTTTATCTCAATATCCAAATGGATGTACCCATAGATCGAAACTATTTCATCCGATTCTCGTCTTCACTACACTTTTGGTGTTTATTATAAAAAGTATTATAACTCTATTATTGTCAAACAAATCAAAACAATTTCGTTTATATTTTGGCGATTTTGGATATTTTCTAAATATGAGATTTCATGTGAATTTAACTCTTGTTTTAGTTGGAACTGTATCTGTATTAACACAAATAATACATTATTATAACTATTATTGGGATATAAGACCTAATTATATGCGAGTCTTCGATATGATATCTGCAGTCATTACTCCCAAAGAATGTGGTTTAACCGATGAAAAAGTTATCAGAAAACTATTATTTCGATCAAAATTTTTATTTATATGTTTTAATATTATTTCTAAACTTATAACAATTGTGGCATTTGTTTGTCCTTTTATTTTATTTCTTCCAAATACTTCATTAATTATTTTCTTATTAGTCAGCTTGCCTCATTGTATAGTAATGTCATTATTTGCAACATATGTTTGTCAAATAATTTTAATTCAAATAATTTATTTTTATTTAATTGCGTTGTATTTGAAATTAAAGCAAAATCTAATTAATAAATATTTGATTAATTTTATACTTTACAACAAAAATATTAAAATTTTAAATATTAATCAGATTATAAAATCATTTAACGCAATATATATGGAAATAATTGAATATAACACTAATATTTGGTCAAAGATTTTGGGTATTGTCTGGATATTATTTTCATTAATAATTGCCTTGCAAATATTTATGTTTACATTTGGAGATAAAACTACCTGGATAATTAAATTAATGATACTTTATTCGTTGTCTATTTTTATTATAATTTTTCTAAACCTAATCTCATCGTCAGCTTCGGTTAACTTTGAGGCTAAGAAGACCTATAAGTTGTTGTCGTCTTATAAACACATTTCTATTGCATATAAACTACCTCTCATTCAAAGAACTATAATTGGTTTTAAAGTATTTATTTTTTATTTATTAAAATTATTACTAAAATATATCCATTTATATAAATAAATAGTTTTTGTCAATATATGAGAGACTCGGAGAGAGAAGTGGAAACAGAATCGGGTTTTCGTGTTATAAGTGTTTTACTATTGATTACTTTTGCGGATATGAGGTATTCAATAATAATCAGACATGTAGTGATTCTGGTAGATCTCTAGATTGCAGTACAATACATGGCGAGTAGAGCTACGAATTGTTTGTAGAAACTTTATAAATTATTTTATCAAAACTTAATGTTAAATATGGTAATGTTAAATGTTAATGTTGAATATGTTTATTTCAAATATTCTAATGTCGAATATTCTAATGTCTAATATGTCTAGACTTTAATATGTTAATGTTAAATATGTTGATGCTAAATAAAAATTTATTTTTTGTATTTATCGTTGAGCGCAAAAGTCGAACTTCCCAGTCTGGCCATGCCGGTGCCCTCTTTTTCTTTCTTAAAAGTAGGGGAGGACTTAGTTCCTAATTAAATAATAAAACTTAAACTAAACTTAAATTTAATCTAGTATGTATTTTTTATTAACATTAACATATTCGACATTATCATATTTAACATTACCATATTTAACATTAACATTTTTGACTTTTACATATTCGACATTAACATATTTAACATTAACTTTTGATAAATTTATTTATAAAGTTTTCGTAAACAATACGTAGTCATACTTGTCATATTCTAAAGCGCTACCAGAGTCGTCACGAACGCACATGTCTGATAATAATATTTAATTTTTATAATTAATACTGTATATATTCTATATTTAGATTATTGTTATTTCTGCTATTATTTTGCTTAAAATTATCCAAATTGATTTTACTTAATTATATAATCTGATAATAATAATTAATTTTGATATTTGTTATATTAAATTAAAACAAAAAACTTTTAATATTTATTGCGTTAATATTATATTTATGTGTATGAAATAATTAATAGCTATATTATATTAATTTTATTTATTTTACAATAATTAAAAAAACCTATATTTTAGATAATTTTTATTTTAACTAATAAATTCAAATAGAGTAAAAAGCGTTGCGTTTCATCTCATCTATAATGTCTTTCATCGATAACTCCGTTTTCTTTAATGTGTTTCATATTATGCCAAAAGTGTTTTATTAAAACTAAGCTTAAATGGGTTTGAAAAATAAAAGTATAAACTATTAATTATTATTATATATTATTAAAAACATTTGTTTAAGTGACAAAAACAACAAAAAGTAATACAAAATGATTTTGGCTACCTTTGGGCTTTACTAAAAACAGAATATCAACTCCTGAGGTCGGGTGTATAACACTACGCAATTACATCTATTAAAGGCATAGCTCTCTACTTTACAGTGTGATATAGACTTTGCGTCAGAATACGCTACACTTTGCAATCATTACTAGGGTCCATAAAACGTCCAAAAAAGTAATATGCGCGGCAAAAGTCAAGAGTGTCTCAAATATTGAAATAAATTAAGTAAAATTTTATTAATAATAAATACAATCATAAAAAGTAAAATTACAATTAAAATTTAAATATTATATTCGCATTTAATCACTTTAAACAAAAAAAATATTAATTTTTACTTGAAAAGTTAAAATTAAAATAGTTTTTAAATTACAATTAAAATCCAAATATTTTTTTTCGCATTCAATTACTTTAGAAAAAACAATATTATTTTTCTTAATATATACTTAAATTAACTGGTTTAATGCAAACGTGTAAAAATAATTCAATACAAATTGCAAAAACTTATTGCTAATCTAATCACAAGATGTGGAATGTTTGCTATCTGATTGCAGGTGTTAGTGATTAAACAATTAATAATTTGTTTTTGATAATTGATTTGTGTTTGTTTTCCTAATGATGTAAAATAATTTAAATATTTTTAATTGCAAATTGTTTATAAATATATTTGTATATTAATTATTTATTTTTACAGATTTTTACTGTTTAAATTCATATAAATGTTACTCCCGACTTTTGCCGCGCATATTATTTTTGGGACTTTAGGAGTTCACTAATCATTACATTAGTACTAAAGTAAATGTTAAAACAGCGATTTAAAGATATGCATTTAATACTTCATTACAAGCACACATATGTGAAAACATTTTTGTATTTCTTTTCATATTAAAAGCAAATAATAAAAACTTTCCAAATAAACTATCTGAGAGTTACAGGTAGATAAAAGGCCTAGTTACTAGGCCCTAGTAGATTAACTTTTAAAAATTTTATATTTATTCATTATTATTTTAAATATTAAAGTCACCAACTCTACATTTTAATTAATGTATTGCATACGACCTACAGTAGAGCTGAAGAGTCACAAAGAGGTTATAACGACGTTTGCTTCTTCGGTGCACGAGTTATAATATATTTGGAATTGTTTTATGTATTTTTGTTGTCATACAAATCGTTGAGTATAGACAATATATATATTATACTATACAATATACCATATAAAGCGGTGGAATCAACACGACTTTAAATAACAGTTAATCTCGAATAACGTCTAAATTATTACTATTCTATTATTCAATTGACGTCTAATTAATATCGTTTTCTATTTATTCTAATTATTATTCTTATAACTAATTATTTAAAATATCAAAACATTTAATAATTAACGTAATTCTGAATACAATTCTTTATAACTTTGACTTAAATTACGTTTACATTATTAATACTATTCATTCATAAAATTATTTAAACTTTTACTAAACTTTAATATATTTCTAATTCATAATAGATTTGTAGTAAATGTTAAACACGTGCTGACAGTCAGTTGAGTTGATTGGAATGTCACGAACACCTTCTTATGAGGTGGCTCTGTCTGACTCGACGCACGTGTCGTAAATTATTAGTACTTTTTATAATACAATTATGATTATTGAACTGAAGACGAAGGCCTGACTGGACTAGAGTTGAATACGTGAGCTCTAACTGAGTGATTGAGAGGACGGGAAGAGACTCGAAGTACGAGCAGTTGAAGAGAAGTGTCCTGAGAGTGAAGGAGTGCAGTCAGTCCGAAGTTTTACAAACAGTTCTTAATCTTTACGTACTTTTAATTATTATCTAAAAGTTATTATAAAATATCTGTTTAATTATTATTGCGTTAAACGTCTAATCCACTATAAATAAGTTATTGTGTAATTGAAACGATTTGTACTTCAATTAATAAAAAAACATTTGAATAAAAGTGAATAAACTTTAATTATATTATGAGTAAAACGTAAAATAAGTGTCGAAAAGAGACCGGACATACTCTCGTAGGCAAGCGAGGTAGAGGTGACTGGTAATTAACGTACGCCTCCCACGAGCTACGAACCCCCAGTGCCGCTCACTTATACGTTAAACCCCTATAACTTTGGGCCGGTTTGAGTCACCGCTACACATATATAACAATTAATTTGTTAATAATTATGTTGTTAGTTTGTATTTATTATTTATTTATTATTAAATTTATAAAAAATAACTTGTATATTTATTTATAATAAAGAAACTTTAATTGATTTAATTTATTTTAAACCCATTTATTTTTTTTATTTTTTTTTCTAATATTTAGCAAGTTTAATTAATTTATAAATTTGTTATTTTTGCAAATTATTATTTAATTAAATCAAAAATAAATAAAAATTCATTTTAAATGTTTAAAGTTAAAATTCTATTTAAATATTTATTATACTTGTTACAATAAAGTAAAAATTATTAAATTTTTAATATAATTGTTTTTGTTAATTTTAAAAACAAAATTAATATAAATTATTAAAATTTTAATTAAATTATTTTTATTTAAACAATGCAACTGGTAGTAATTAAATATGCCAGTTAGCGTCTTGAAAATCGCAATGTAATTCTGTCGAGAGCTAGCAAACTGGCCATAAATATAGAACGAATGCCCAATGGATTCCTGACCTGTACTCTGGGAATTGGACAAAAGGTTTTGTGAAAATGATGTGGCCGACCCAAAAATCTAAGATAATCCTGAATTATTTTGCTATAAATGTTGAAATTTCTTTTGTAACGTCTTGCAAGTGAAATTCCGACATCGGGCACCGGGATTATACGAATACTTTTTATCATAAATCTTTTCGACAGGCTAATAATTTATAAATTTTAATTTTTTATCATTTTTTAATTAAATTAATTAACAAAGAAAATTAATTAATAATTTTTAATTAAATATAAATATAAATATAATAAAATTTTTAATTATTTCAAGTTACAAACCAGATATAATCGCTATAGGTCATTCGCGATTCGGGTCTTGCTCCAACCAAGAACGTATTTATGGCGACGTCTTTAAGCATAGACAATGGCTCAATAAAGCGATTGTGGAAATAGCTTCTTCTGGCCACCCCGTGCAAGTACTCCGGGTCGTGACATAGTCTAAACATGTTTTTCATGCGATCCGATTCGACGAGTGTTAACATAGTCTGCACAGCTGTGTTGCCATGGAATATTTTGTTGCCTAGGTCCAGTATTCGTACGGTTTGCCATTGTAATGAACTTTAAATTAAATTATTTATTTATTTAAATAATTTGTGTTATTTTTTAAGAGATAATTTAGCTTTTAAATATTTAATTTTTATTTTGTTAATTTTTTTAGATTTTTTACAAAACCATATTTTCAACAATAACAATTAATTAAATTAATTAATTAGTTAGTTTATTGTTAGCTTGCTAATTAATCAATGGAAAATACCGGCAATGTCTTTGATAGTAAAGTGCGGGTGAAGGCGACAAACGTATGAAACGATCGCCAACCGGAAAGTTCAGGTTTAATAGGAAGTCCATCTCACGTATGTCGCGCACTATATCAGCCTGCGCTACATTTGCTAAAATATTAAATGTAATATTTTAAATTATCTAATTTTTAAAATTTAATAAACAAACTAACCAACTAAAAACGTAAACAAAATTAACTTGATCATTATGTTTAGTAGAAGTTGGCAAAATTTAGAAAATATTCTATTGTAATGGAGTTCAGATTTATTCGAAAAACCGTATTTGATATTTTTTAGCCATTTAATTAATTAAATGTAACTCAATAGTTTTTATATTTTACGTATTTTAATTAAATATTTATATTATACAGTGTATTAGTGCTTAATTCCAAAATTGTGGTTTAAAATTAAGCTAATAATTTATGCTAAATATTTAAATGTATTTATGCTATATATATTAAAATGTTTATGTAATAGTTAATTATTTGTATAACATTGCTTGTAATCTTCATTGAGTATTTTTTAATTATAAATATTTTATTAAGCTTTAATAATTATTTTGATAATTTTATCTTGTATTTTTAATTATATAAAGTTTACCAAATAAAAATGCAATTGCTAGTTATAATTTGTTAAAATATTAATTTAAAAAATAATTTTAATATTTAATTAATTATCTTTTAAACGTAAAAATGTAAATTTTAAACATATTTGATATTTATTATTATTAAATTAATATATATATAATATATGCAATCTATATTATGCCATTTATATTATATTTAAAATATTGTAAAGAATTGTTTTTAAAAAATGAT
Source organism: Belba bartosi (assembly GCA_034693685.1). Lineage (NCBI taxonomy): Eukaryota > Metazoa > Arthropoda > Arachnida > Sarcoptiformes > Damaeidae > Belba > Belba bartosi. Next base: position 22,235 of record JAQFXP010000341.1, on the reverse strand, counting down.
AAAAACATTTATTAACTTAAATTATTAAGTGTATAATAAAACTGACCTAATAAAATAATAAAATAAGACTTAAATTAATATATCAATTATAAATTAATTTGTTAAATGTTTCTTAACATTAATTTAATTTGTTACATAACAGAATTCTTCATGTTAGTGTCTTGGAAAGCGCAATGTAATTCTGTCGAGAGCTAGCAAACTGGCCATAAATATAGAGCGAATGCCCAATGGGTTCCTGACCTGTACTCTGGGAATTGGACAAAAGGATTTGTGCAGATGATGTGGCCGACCCAAGAATCTAAGATAATCTTGAATTATTTTGCAATAGATGTTAAAATTTCTTTTGTAATGTTTTGCAAGTGAGATCCCGACACCGGGCACCGGGATCATACGAATGCTTTTTATCATAAATCTTTTCATCAGGCTAATAAATTAAAAATTTTAATTGGTTATAATTTTTTAATTAAATTACTTAACAAAAAAATTAAATTATTTATTTTTAATTAAATATAGATATAATAAATTTTTTTAATTATTATTAAGTTACAAACCAGATATAATCGCTATAGGTCATTCGCGATTCGGGTCTTGCTCCAACCAAGAACGTATTTATAGCGACGTCTTTGAGCATGGACAGTGGCTCGATAAAGTGATTGTAGACACGGCTTCTTCTGGCCACTCCATGCAAGTACTCCGGGTCGTGACATAATCTGAACATGTTTTTGACGCGATCCGATTCGACGAGTGTTAACATAGTCTGTACAGCTGTGTTGCCATGGAATATTTTGTTGCCTAGGTCCATTATTCGTACGGTTCGCCATTGTAATGGACTTTAAAATAAATTATTAATTTATTTAAATAATTTATGTAATTTTTTAAAAAAGATAATTTAGCTTTTATATATTTAATTTTTATTTTGTTAATTTTAAAAAAAAAATTTCAAAACTATATTTTCAACAATGACAATTAATCTAATTAATTAGTTAGTTTGTTTATTGTTAGCTTGCTAATAAATCAATGAAAAATACCGGCAATGTCTTTGATAGAAAAGTGCGGGTGAATGCGACAAACGTATAAATCGATCGCCAACCGGAAAGTTTAGGTTTAAGAGGAAGTCCATCTCACGTATGTCGCGCACTATATCAGCCTGCGCTACATTTGCTAAAATATTAAATGTAATATTTTAAATTATCTAATTTTTAAAATTTAATAAACAAACTAACCAACTAAAAACGTAAACAAAATTAACTTGATCATTATGTTTAGTAGAAGTTGGCAAAATTTAGAAAATATTCTATTGTAATGGAGTTCAGATTTATTCGAAAAACCGTATTTGATATTTTTTAGCCATTTAATTAATTAAATGTAACTCAATATTTTTTATATTTTACGTATTTTAATTAAATATTTATATTATACAATGTAATAGTGCTTAATTTAAAAATGGTGGTTTAAAATTAAGCTAATAATTTATGCTATATATATTAAAATGTATGTATATACTGTATTAAAATGTTTATGTAATAGTTAATTATTTGTATAACATTGCTTTTAATTATCATTGAGTAGTTTTTTAATTATAAATATTTTATTGAGTTTTAATAATTATTTTGATAATTATATTTTGTATTTTTAATTATATAAAGTTTATCAAATAAAAATGCAAATGCTAGTTATAATTTTTTTAAAATATTAATTTAAAAATGTAAATTTTAAACATATTTAATATTTTTTATTATTAAATTAATATATATATATTCAATCTATATTTTGCTATTTATATTATATTTAAAATATTGTAAAGATATGTTTTTAAAAAATAATAAAAACATTTGTTAACTTAAATTATTAAGTGTATAATAAAACTGAAATTTATTTGTAAAAATATTAAGATCTAAATTAATATATCAACTATAAATTAATTTGTTAAATGTTTATTAATGTGTTACATAGCAGAATTCTTCAATTAGTGTTAAAATGCACATTATAGCAATTAATAATAAATTATTTTAAAAACATAATTTTTCAACATAAAACAGTACAATATAATTAAATAAATTATTACCCCTTGTTTCTCTCATAAAGTAGCATGCAATAATATCTGAATTTAACAGAGGGTGTGCAATTATATTCGAATAGAGTTGCGTCTATTTTTGAGACATAAGTTTAACTTTTATTTAATTTATAAGAAGTTATAAAATATTTTAATTTAAGTTTTTTCTGTTTGTTTAAATCAATTCATTTTATGCTTTTACAAAAACAAAAGCAATTTCCAAACAATGTCTCTTGACTTGCAATCAGGGCATTAAATTATGAATGATTTAACCAGGAATCAAGAAAATCGGCCGGTCCAGGGGGGGATCAGGGGAGAAATTTTTTTTAAAATTTTGGCCAAAAACCTAGGGGGGATCAGGGAGGAAATTTTTCCAAAAACGCTCAAAAAACCTATATATTAATAATGAAATTTTACTTAATTTAACTGGATTTAAACAGGATTTAGCACCAATTTAGGGAAAATTTCCTAAATTTAAGCCAAAACCCCAAAAAATTTGCCGGCCGTCTGAGGCGGCCGGCAAAACGTCGAGGGGGTACGTTTTCTCCAACCAAATGCTAGAGGGGGAGGATAAATTCAAATTTTCAAAATCAGGGGAAATTTTTGCCTGATCTCCCCCTTCACGATCCCTGAATTTAACCAAAGATTTGATATAAGAGTCTCAATTCGACATAAGATATACTCTAAGAGCCAATGAGTGCAAGCGATTAAAATGATAATTAATTTCTATATTGTGTTCAATTATTTAGTAAATTTTTGGAATTTTCAAATTTAATGCAAACTATATGTGGATTTTACAGGAGGGGTGCAACTCTATTCAAATAAAGTTGCAGTATATTTTCAACAAACTTAATTTTGTTAAATTCATATATTATTGCATGCAACTTTATGAGAGAGACAACGGTAGTTTATTGATTGTAATTTTATTTATGTAATAATTACTAGGAAATACATAAAATTAAAATGTTTATTAGTTGTTGTATAAATTCTAAAATTTAAATGAGCAAACTAAAAAATAGAATTATTAAATTTAATGCGAGGATAAATGTATTCAAAAACAAAAACAAACATAGACACTATTTCACAAATAAGGAGTGTTAAAAATGCACCTCTGAATAACTCAAATAGCTTAATTTGTCGATAACAGTGCTGTTCGTTAGTGTTTATAATTTTACGGTTTAGTTTTTTAAAATCCAAAAACCAATTTCCAAACAAGTTAATAAGTAAATCATCAATTCTAATTTCCCGAATAGTTAACCCGTTTTCCGTACAATCCAATAGTCGTAACCGAATTAATTCACTCCAATTGCGGCCTTTTCTTACATAATATATGTTATAATTCGGTCCATATTTAACGTTAGAAATAATAAATCTTGGATCAGGTATCATTTTTATATATAAATTGATAAATTCTGTACATGCTAACACTACAGTATTACCTTCTAGTAATTGATCAAGTAAATATGTTCTAATTTGTTTAATATTGTTTTTAAATTTTTTCTTGATCATTTTATCATATTTTTCACCTCTATTTCTTAAAATTTTAAATTTTTTAGCCTCTGATTTTGCTAAGTCACTAATTATAAAATTGTGCCAAATATTGATGTCTTTATTACTGATTAAGTCGTCAACAGTTGAAACAAATATTTTTGACTTTTGTTCCAAATATGTATTTAATAGAAACTCAGAAAAACATTTGTTTAATACAAAACTCGATAAAAACCAAATGCATAAAAACAATGACAAAACAAATTGTCTTGATTTAATTTTTTTCAAAAAATAAAATGTTTGATTTAAAATGGGACTTATTATGTCTAATAAAGCTTTTGTAAATTTTATCTTTTGTAAATTACTTAATAAAAAAGAATAAATAAAAATACTAATTAATAAGTAAATCCAAACCTATTTAAAAATTTTGAAACAATTTTAATTAATAGAATAAAATATAATATTATTTAAAAAAGTTTTACTTGAAAATTAAAAAGTTTGCTAAAACTAAAATAAATTTTATCTTCAAACTTTTTGAGAGTTGTTAAAATTTCAACCAAAAACATTTCTTCTCTTATAATTATATGCCCTTGTTTGAAATTTAATTTATTAATTCTAGCAATTTCAGGTATTATTAAATCGCTAACCTAATTTTAATAAAAATAATATTTTTATAAATTTTTAAAATAAATGTAAATAATGTATGTTACTTGATAAATGCTCTTTTCTTTCCAAGGTAGTTTTAGAATAGTGTTTGCTAGCTTAATATTAAAATTTAATTTGCAAGATAAATAATCTATAAACATTAATGCAAATCCTCTTATATCCTAAATTATGCAAAAAATACAAATTAATTAATTTTAATAATAATACTGTAAATTAATATATTATAATTTATCAGGTATTATTAATATATTTTTAAATTTTACCTGTGTGTTTACCAGTGAATGTAAAACAGTAATTGACTCACTAGCTGTTGTATTAATGTCACATTTTATTTTAATATCTTGTAAAGTTTTATTTGGTCTCACTAAATTTAAAATTTGTTTTAATTTTATTGGATTCATGTTGAATTTTTAAATAATTATTTTTGTTAAATATTAATTTTTGTAAACTTTAAATTTGTTTTAGTTGTGTTTATAATTTTAACCTTTAGAAGTTTTTTAGAATAATATATATATAATTATAATATTTTTAATTAAATAAATTGTTTTATATCATATGATTATATTGTATTAATAAGCACAATTCAACTAAATAATTTAATCATTAATAATTTATAGAAACGACTTATTAAACATAATATTTTAATTAATTAAAATATATTTTGATAAAAACATTTTAATTGCAAAAAAATAATATTATTAAAATCTTCAATTAGACTTAACAAAGATTATTTTTGGGAAGCATAATTTATTATAATAATTTAATAATATTTTTTAATTAATTTTTTTAATTAAAATAATTTGATTTTGTTAATTACTCAAAATTTTTACCGTGATAATTAGTTTATTAGAGATAAAATTTAAAACATAGTCATTTATATTTTTTAATGTTTTAAAAATTTTTTACTCTTTTCTGTATTTTTTTTTTAAAAAACCTATCATCTTAGTTAATATAATTTTTAAAATATTATTAAACAAAAATTTATAATAAAATAGAATGATTATCAAAGTTTTAAAGTATTTTATTTATAATTTATAAATTATATTTTAATAATAGTGTAAATCAAACAATTCAATTTTCTGGCATATATACCATGAGATACACTTTGAGATTAACATAATCATATAAATATTTAAACTATTTAGCTTTAATTACAAAAAATAACACAAATTATTTTAAATTTAATACAGTTTTATAAGTTAATTTTATTTGTACATATTTTAATTTTTTAATAAAATTTTAGTTTTAGTTTAATTTAAATAAAATTTTAAAAAATATGTCAATTAAAATTATAGATTAAAATTATTTTAAAATAAAACTAGGCCTTTCTGTCTACCTGTGGCCCCCAGTAATAGATCCCTGGACATTTTATTTGAAAAGTTTCTATTATTTGCTTTTAATATCAATAAATAAAAAAAAATTTAAAATGTTTTCAATTTAAAGTCTGTAATGAAATATTGAATACATATCTAAATGGCTCTCTAATTCACAGAGTTGCTTTTTTTAAAAAAAAATTTGTTAAATAATCTAAGCGTTATTTTTGCCATGGTCATTTGATTAACAGTTATTCATTTGCAAATGGTTTAAAAAGCCATATTAGACGTCTATTAAAAGTGGCCACTAAATGGCCACTGGGGCATTTCTGCTAATTCAATTAACATATTCTTTAGTATTAATAATACTATTATAGCTATAATAGCTATATAATCATTTAATGTGTGTTCGATCTGACGCAAAGCGTATCCTTTGTAAAGTCAAAACCTATGCCTTTAATAGTGTAATTGCGTAGTGCTATACACCCGACCGCAGGAATGAATATTTGGTTTTTAGTAGAGCACAAAGGCAGCAAAAATAAAAAAACACTAATTTTCTTGAATATATAAATTATCTTAATTAAGGCAAGGGAAAAATATATAAGTGTGATATGCATCTCCCATCCCTGGTTGGTTTTTCTGATCTGGGTTGTTGAGGTGTTGACCAACTTCTGTCTAATGGTTGGCCAGTTTGCTGGCAATTATGTTCGGGAACACAGTTACAACAGAGTCGAAAGAGTAGCTCATAGTGAATGAATGTACAGTATTTCGAGTTTATATTTATTTATTTAAAATCACTTTTATATTAATAATCACTATTTATATTACTTAATAAAATTGAATTAAAACATTTATTAAATTAGAATTACTTTAATTAAAACATTTTTTCAATATATACAATAACTCACAGCTTGCAGGCTAAAGTGTGAGACATACTGTGCAGTTAGGGAAGGATTGAATTAATAATTATATTTTACATTTGTATTTATACATATTTTATAATTTACATTAACTGCTTTATTATTAACAGATTAAACTGCCTAGATATGTATTGGTTGAACATTCATTCATTGATTAAGTGTTTTAACAATTATTTGATTGAACTAAACTTGATAAAAAGTTAATCAGATATTATAAATATTTATTCTTTGATAATAACTAAGGCTGTGACAAAGTGGCTTTTTTGTAGTCATGGTACCCACCTAAACGACTAAAATCAAAATTTTTATCAATTTAATAGTATATTATTATATCAGGTTTTGTTATGTCGAATAATGTTATGTCGAATAATGTTATGTCGAATATTGTTATGTCGAATAATGTTATGTCAAATATTGTTATGTCGAATAATGTTATGTCGAATAATATTATGTCGAATATTGTTATATCAAATTAGGAACTAACTTCTCGCCTACTTCTACGGAAGAAAAAAAGAGCATAGGCATGGCCAGACTGGGAAGTTCAGCCTGTGCGATCAACGATTATTATTTTTAATATCTTAATATTTAACCAAAAAATTTGCTATAAAATTTAACTAAAATTCGACATAACAATATTCGACATAACAATATTCGACATAAAATATTTGATATAACATTATTGGACATAACAATATTCGACATAACAATATTTGACATAACAATATTCGACATAACATTATTCGACATAACATTATTCGACATAACATTGATCGACATAACATTGATCGACATAACATTGATCGACATAACATTATTCGACATAACATTATTCGACATAACAATATTCGACATAACAATATTCGACATAACATTATTCGACATAACATTATTCGACATAACAATATTCGACATAACATTATTCGACATAACATTATTTGACATAACAATATTCGACATAACAATATTCGACATAACAATATTCGACATAACAAAACCTGATATAATAATATACTATTAAGTTGATAAAAATTTTGATTTTAGTCGTTTAGGTGGGTACCATGACTACAAAAAAGCCACTTTGTCACAGCCTTAATAATAACATAACTAAGAGTAAATTTAAAATAATTTTTATAAATTAAAAAATCGGAAAAAATAAACAAATTTTATTTAACAATTTTGACAAGTTAACATAAACCGAATTTACAATAAAAAAAATTAAATTTGTCAAAATTTGAAAGATATTTGATTTGGCCACACTAATTATAATTGTATTAAAATTGGTGAATATACATTAATAACTAATAAAAATAAAGTATAAATTAAACAAATTACACATTGTATATTAAATATAAACTAACTGGTAAGTTAGTATATTGAAATAAAAAAAATACTAATTAATTTATACTTTATTATTAACTATTTAAATTTTAAGATTCAATAAAAATATTGAATTGTGAGTTATTATTTGTTTTATTTAATTATTAAACAGTTTTTTATGTTGCCGTTAATTTGCATTATTATTTAATATTTATTTTATTTTTACTATAATTATAGAAATTATTGTATAAGTTTAGTATAATTTGTTAAAATAAACAAACTAAAAAATAGCTGTATTATAAATAATGCAAAAATAAACCAATTCAAAAATAAAAACAAAAATAGATAAAATTTTACAAATTAAAAGTGGTAAAAATACACTTTTAAATAAAACATCAAGCTTAATCTGTTTATAACTGTGTTGATTGTTTATGTTTATATTTTTACGAGTGAGTTTTTTTAAATCCAAAATCAAATTTCCATACAAATTTGTAATTATATTATCAATTCTATTTTCCCGAATAGTTAACCAGTTTTCCGTACAATCCAATAGTCGTAACCGAATTAATTCACTCCAAATGCGGCCTTTTCTTACATAATATACGTTATAATTTGGCCCATATTTAACATGCGATATAATTAATCTAGGATCAGGTATCATTTTTATATAATAATTGACAATTTCAGTACATGCTAACATAATAGCATTACCTTCTAATAATTGATCTAGTAAATAAGTTCTAGTTAGTTTAATGTCAGTATTAAATATATTTTTAACCATTTTGTCATATTTTTTGTCTATATTTAAAACAATTTGAAATTTATTAGCTTCTGAATTTGTTAAGTCGCGTGTTTTAAAGCCATACCAAATATTGATATCTTTATTATTGATTATGTCGTCAACATTTGAAACATATATTTTAAAATTTTGTTTTAAATATGTATTCAACAAAAATTCGGAAAAGCATTTGTTTAATACAAAACTTGATAAAACCCAAATACATAGAAACGATGATAAAATAAATTGTTTTGATTTAATTTTCTTCAAAAGATAATAATTTTGATTTAACAAGTGACTTATTATTTCTAATAAAGCTTTTGTAAATTTTATCTTGTGTAAATTATTTAGTAAAAACGAATAAATAAAAATACTAATTAATAAGTAAATCCAAACCTATTTTAAAATAATCAAAAAACTTTGATTAATAAAATAAAATAAAATATTATTAAATAATTTTTTACTTGAAAATTAAAAAGTTTGCTAAAACTAAAATAAGTTTTATCTTCAAACATTTTGAGAGTTGTCAAAATTTCAACCGCGTACATTTTTTCTCTTACAATCAAATGACCTTGTTTAAAATTTATCTTGTTAATTCTAATTATTTCAGGTATTATTAAATCGCTAATCTAATTAAAATAAAAAATAACATTCTATAAATTTTTAAAATAAATATAAATAATATATATATTATTAGTACTTGATAAAAGCTCTTTTCTGTCCAAGGTTGTCTTAAAATAGTGTTTAGAAGATTAACAGTAAAATTTAATTTGCAAATTAAATAATCTACAAACATTAGAGAAAATCCTTCTATTTCCTAAATTATAAAAAAAATACAATTTTATTAATAATAAACATTGTTTGCAACAAAATAAGAAATCAAAATGTTTGTTAGCTTTTTTACCATTTGTTAAACATACAAAAAACATTATATCTACAAAGGCAATCAAGGTTAGTATTTGGCCTATGTAGATACAATGTTTTTGTTTGTTTAATAAACAGTTAAAGTTTTAATTAATTCTTTTAACATATGAGATGTTGCCACATTAGATAATAATTATTATACTTGTACAGATATTATTAATTTTTAAAAAATATTACCTGTGTGTTTATCAATGAATGTAAAACAGTAATTTGCTTGCTAACTGTTTTATTTATGTCACATTTTGTTTTAATATATTGTAAATTTTTACTTGGTCTAACTAAATTTAAAAATTGTTTAAACTTTAATGGATCCATGTTAAAGTTTAAAATATTAATTTTTGCTTTATATAACAATGTTTTAGTTCTGTTTATAATTTTAAGGTTAAGAATTTTTATTTTGATAAAATATAAATAATTATAATTTTTTAATTAAATAAATTGTTTTAAGTAATTTAGATATATTAATTAGCACAATTTAATTAGATAATTTAAACAATAATGTTTTATGTAATTGACTAATTGAACATATTATTTTAATTAATATAAAAGTCATTTAAGAAAATTATATTAGTTGCAATAAATAAACATATTAAAATATTACAATTAAATTAATTGAATTTTTAACTCAATAATGTTTTTTGCAATAAATCTATTGCATATATTCAAAAATTAAACTACTTATAAATGATTTTTACTTATAATTAGACTAATGCTTTTATTGTTTTAAATGATAGATTGAATTGAACTCATAATAAAAATTTTAATTAAATATTTTTGAAACGATCAAAAACATAATTTATTTGATTATTTATAAAATTTTTCAAGAAAAATGTTTAGTAATACTGAAAAAATTTCTAGAAAAGTTTTCTACCTAGAAATTTTTAAAAGTATAGAAATTTTTTATTACATATACATAAAGCTATAAAATATACATTTTAGCAATTTAAAAAAATAAAAGTGTAAATAAAAATAAAAATAAAAAATAAGCGCATTAACGTATTATCCATGCAATTTTAAAATATTGATTTTAAATAAAATTTTCTAATTTTTAAACTAAATAGTTTTACTTAAAGTATTAATTTAAAATTTATAGTACAAATTTTAGTTTGAAATAAACAAATTAAAGAATAGCAATATTATATAAAATGCAAAAATAAAAACATTCCAAAGCAAAAACAAAAATGGACAATATTTCACAAGTTAAGAGTAGTAAAAATCTACTTCTGAATAAAACAGCTAGTTTAATTTGTTTATAATTGGGTTGCTTGTTTGTGTTTATATTTTTACGGTTGAGTTTTTTAAAATCCAGAACCCAATTTCCAAACAAATTAATAAGTAAATCATCAATTCTAGTTTCCCGAATAGTTAACCCGTTTTCCGTACAATCCAATAGTCGTAACCGAATTAATTCACTCCAAATGCGGCCTTTTCTTACATAATATACGTTATAATTCGGTCCATATTTAACATTCGATATAATAAATCTTGGATCAGGTATCATTTTTATATAATAATTAATAAATTCCGTACATGCTAAAACTACAGTATTACCTTCTAATAATTGATTTAGTAAATAAGTTTCAATTTGTTTAATATTGTTTTTAAATTTATTCTTGACCATTTTTTCATATTTGTTTCCTCTATCAAGTACAATTTGAAATTTTTTAGCTTCTGACATTGTTAAATCGCTTATTTCAAATTTATGCCAAATATTAATATCTTTATTATTGATTATGTCGTCAACAGTTGAGACAAATATTTTTAAATTTTGTTTTAAATATGTATTCAATAAAAACTCAGAAAAACATTTGTTTAATACAAAACTCGATAAAAACCAAATGCATAGAAACAGTAATAAATTAAATTGTCTTGATTTATTTTTATTCAAAAGATAAAGTGTTTGATTTAACAAGGGTTTTATTATTTCTAATAAACATCTTGTAAATTTGATCTTGTGCAAATAATTTAATAAAAATGAATAAGTAAAAATACTAATTAATAAGTAAATCCAAATCTATTTTAAAATTTTAAAACAATTTTAATTAATTAAATAAAATAAAATAATATATTAAAAAATAATTAAATACTTGAAAATGAAAAAGTTTGCTAAAACTAAAATAAGTTTTATCTTCAAACTTTTTAAGACTAGTTAATATTTCAACCAAAAACATTTCTTTTCTTATAACCAAATGTCCTTGTTTAACATTTAAATTGTTAATTCTAGCAATTTCAGTTATTATTAAATCGCTAATCTAATTTTAATAAAAATAATTTTTATATAATTTTTAAAAATAAATGTAAATATGTTACTTGATAATTGCTCTCTTCTGTCCAAGGTAGTTTTAGAATAGTGTTTGCTAGCTTAATATTGAAATTTAATTTGCAAATTAAATAATTTAAAAACATTAAAGCAAATCCTTTTATGTCCTAATTCATGCAAAAATACAAATTTATTAATAATAAGTATTATATAAATATTATTAACTTTTTATATAAATATTACCTGCGTATTTACTAGTGAATGTAAAACCGTAATTGACTCAATAGCTGTCTTATTTATATCACATATTGTTTTAATATTTTGTAAATTTTTAGTTGGTCTTACAAAGTTTAAAAATTGTTTAAATTTTAATGGATCCATGTTAAATTTTCAAATAATTAGTTTTGTTATTTATTAATTTTTGTTTTTTATTTTTAAAAAATGCTTTAGTAGTGTTTAAAATTATAGCAGTGTCAGATAATTATTAAGAGTTTAAATTTTTTAGTTAGTTTTTATAATGTTTATTAAACATACAAAAACAAGTTATCTGAATAGGGCAATATAGGCCAGACTAATCTTTGCAAATATATTGTTTTGTATTTCTTAATAAACAGCAAAAAAAAGACAAATAACACATTTTTGAAATCTTTATAATTGCCTGACATTGTTTATAGCATTTATATATTTATTTTTACGATTTAAATTATTGTAGAGTTTATTATTTTTTAATCAAGCAAGTTTATTAATTTATATACTTTTAACTATACGTATAAACTGTACGCACTTATAATAATAGAATGCCAACAAAGTGTTATTAATAATTCAAATAAAAAATATTAAATACATATCTATTAACATCATATAAGAAATGTTCTGAAAAAATTTAAATAAATAAATTTATAAACAATTACTGAAAACAATAAAATTGTTTATTTGTGAGACATATTTATTCATTAAATAAATTTCCAAACCAAACAATGTCTAAAAGTTGATGACATTTGTTGACAAGTTTTAAAAAATTTAAAATAAACAATTCAATTAAAATTTGAGTTATATTATAAAAATTAATAATTTAAATTAAAAAAAAATTAACAATTAAAATTTAATTAAATTTTAAATTAAAAATAAAATAAATTTGTGATAATTTATATAATATACAATATATTTAACAAATAAGTGGTTTTTTTTATTTAATATTAATATTACGGTAGTTAAAATAAACAAACTTAAATTAAAAATTAAAATTTTTCCAAATTTAAACTTTTACACTTATTTTTTATATTAAGCAGCAATTTAAAATTAACATATAACTATTATTAGGCAATAGCAAAATAAATAATTTATACAACAATATTTATTATTTAAATATGCAAAATCATTTTTTCTCTCAGAAATTATTTACATATTTGTGAAAAATAATTTTGCAAAATATTTAGTGTCAGACATAAACGAAATTTAATTAAAAATTAACAAAAATTTAAATTTTACATTCCTCAAGATTAAATTTGACTTATATAATAAAACAAACGTATATCATTTTATTAATAATAAATATAATACAAATATTAGTATATTATAGATATTACCTGCTTGTTTTTTAGTAAATGTATCGATAAAATAGTAATTGACCTATTACTGTTTTGTTTATTTTGCATTTTGTTTCAATATATTGTAAATTTATATTTAATCTAAGTAAGTTTAGAAATTGTTTAAAATTTAACAGGTTCTCATTTTAAAAATATTAACTATTACTTTAGTACTGAGCTCACCAAAGATAGACTTTTATTTTTTTCTAATTACAATAAATTAATGTACTAGGTGGATGAACCTGTACTTCTGTACACGTAGTTAATATGTTAATTCGTAAAATTCATGTTAAATAAAACAATTATTGAACTTTTATTCACATTTATAATATTGATATTTGTGTAAATCTATGCAAATAAACAATTTTTATTAAATTATAAAAGATTTTATTGTAATTTAAGTTATGAATTAAATATATAGCATAAGCACGTAGCTAGAAGCGTTTTGTAAAATGTTAAGCAACGTCTTTATATTTAGGGCTATTACCGTAAACCCTCACAATTTAGAACATGTTCTTATAAGGTGAGTTTGGGCTTTGTGTTCTTGAACCCCGGTGTATAAATGTCAGATAAAAAAATTATCAAACTTTTAAACTTTTGATATCTAATAATAGTGTGAATTAGATAAAATATTTTTTCAATTTAATTGCCACAATATAAAACATTATTTAATTTACAAACAAATAATTAAATGTTTTATTAGGGGTAAACAAATAAATAAAAAATTACTATAAGCTAAAAATTGTGTTGTTTTTAATTAGATTTATTGATTAAAATTTATTTTATTTTTATTATGCATTTTAAAAATTAATATTAATAATTTGTTTAAATAAAAACACTAAAAATGACTATTTTATAAATTGTACAAAAATAGACATATTCAAAAACAAAAACAAACATAGATAATATTTCCAAAATTAAAAGTATTAGAATTGCACTTCTAAAAAACACAGGTAGCTTAATTTGTCTATAACTCTGTTTTTTATTTATATCTATATTTTTACGAGTGAGTTTTTTAAAATCCAAAATCCAATTTCCAAACATGTTATTAAATAAATCAACAACCCTATTTTCTCGAATAGTTAACCCGTTTTCCGTACAATCCAATAGTCGTAACCGAATTAATTCACTCCAATTGCGGCCTTTTCTTACATAATATACGTTATAATTCGGTCCATATTTAACGTCTGATATAATAAATCTTTGATCAGGTATCATTTTTATATAATAGTTTACAACTTCTGTACATGCTAAAATTACAGCGCTACCATCTATTAATTGATTTAATAAATAATTTTTAATTTGTTTTACATTGCTCTTAAATTTATTCTTGACCAAGTTTTGATATTTTATTCCTCTATCTAAAACAATTTGAAATTTGTTAGCTTCTGATTTTGTTAAGTCGCGTATTTCAAAGCTAAACCATATTTTGATGTCTTTATTATTGATTATATCGTCAACAGTTGAAACATATATTTTTGAATTTTGTTTTAAATATGTATTCAATAAAAACTCAGAAAAACATTTGTTTAATACAAAACTCGATAAAAACCAAATGCAAAGAAACACTGACAAAACAAATTGTCTTGATTTATTTTTTTTAAAAAGATAAAATGTTTGATTTAACAAGAGACTTATTATTTTTAATAAAGCTTTTGTGAATTTTATTTTGTGTAGATGATTTAGTAAAAATGAATAAATAAAAATACTAATTAATAAGTAAATCCAAATCTGTTTTAAAATTATAAAAATATTTTGATTAATAAAATAAAATATTATTAAATAATGTTTTACTTGAAAATCAAAAAGTTTGTTAAAATAAGTTTTATTTTCAAACGTTTTAAGAATTGTTAATATTTCAACCAAAAACTTTTCTTCTTTTACAATCAAATGTCCTTGTTTAAAATTTAATCTGTTAATTCTAGTAATCTCAATTATTATCAAATCGCTAATCTAATTTTAATAAAATAATATTTAATATGATAATAATTCTAATATAATAATAATTTATGTTACATGATAAATGCTCTTTTCTGTCCAAGGTAGTTTGAGAATAGTGTTTGCTAGTTTAATATTAAAATTTAATTTACAATATAAATAATTTAAAAACATTAATGCAAATCCTTGTATGTTCTAGTTCATGCAAAAAATATATAACTTATATAATTTTATTAATAATAAATATTAGTAATTATTATAGATATTACCAGATTGTTTACCAGAGAATGTAAAACAATTATTGACTCACTTGTAGTTTTATTAATGTTACATTTTGTTTCAATATATTTTAAATTTTTAATCGGTCTGACTAAATTTAGAAATTGTTCAAACTTTATTGAATTCATATTAAATTTTCAAATAATTTTTGTTAAATGTTAATTGTTATAATTTTATAATTTAAAATTTTTATTTGTATGTAATCAGATTTTCTCAAACGTGTCCTAATAGGACACATAAACAAACATTAATCTTGGTATAAGTCATCTATTAAAGTCTGACATTTGTATCATGCAAATAAATATTTACAAATTAATGCGAGGAAAGCGTAAAACAAATCAATATATTTTAATCAAATTAAATAATTTCAAAAACTTATTTTATCAAATATTTATTAAATTAATTTACAAAATGTAGACAAAATAAATTAAATTTTACACTTTATATGTGAATGTAACGTAACTTGACACATTTCATAGAACATTCTTCCATTTAGTACAAAGCATTTAACTTGAAAAATATAAAAATGAGAAGATCTGGATATAAATATATATTTTTAATTAAATAAATTGTTTAAAAAAAATAAAATATATAGGTTAGCACAAATAATATAATAATTTTAAAACTATTTACTTAATGTAAACGATCTGTTAAAGATATTATTTAAATCAATTTAAATATCTTTTAATGAAACAATTTTAATTTAAAAAAATAAAATATTTTAAAATGTTGCATTAAACTTAAATAATTTAGCAAAAATTATTATTTGTAATTAAAATTTTATAAACTTGTTGAAATATTTAATAAACCTATTATTAAATCACAATTACAAACAGCATAAATTATTAATATTACTTGAAAATATTTTTTTAATTAAAATAAATTAATAAACTAAAATGTATTTTGCTTTTTTAAAAAATTAAAAATATTACAACATTGTTATATTTTACAATATTACATTCAATTATATTTTTATATTGTTTTATATATACTCTGTATACATATATATTTATGTCTCTTATGAAAAACTAATCACTTATAATTTTATTTATTTTATTTTATTATTGCATTTTTCATTTAATTCATTGTGTAAAATATATTTTTAATCAATATATATATATACAACTGCATTGAGTATATATAAATTAAGTTTTATACAGCTATAATAAATACAAATTTATTTTTAGAATTTTTTTATATTTTAAATCTGATAATTAAAAATGTGATAAAAAAATATATAATGAATACTAATTTAAAAATAAACTAAATTTATTTGAACGCGTTTAAATTAGCCAAATTAAACATTTATATTAACCAAGCTGTGCTTAACAGTAAAATTTAATTTACATTATTATATAATTATGTAAAAATGTTGTAATATTTAATAAAACTTTGCTAACTTAATTTTTAATAATTAATACCGACAAACACACCAATACGGATAACATATTGTAACAACAAAATTCTTAAATTAAATATTTATACGAATTGTTTAGGTTTACAGTTGTTATATTACAGATGTTGTAATTATTCAATGCAGATGTGTCTTGTTACTTAGAAAAAATAATTAATTTCTAATATAATAATTAATGTTAAAATAAGTTAATTCAAAAATAAAAACTAATAGAGATACTATTTTGCAAATTAAAAATAACAAAAATGCGCCTCTTAGTAATTCAACTAGTTTAATTTGACGATAATTATGTTTGCCATGCATGTCTGTATTTTTAAATTTTAGAACTTTACTATCTAAAAACATATGTCTATACAATTTATAAATTATATTATCAATTTTATTTTCCCTAATAGTTAACCCGTTTTCCGTGCAATCCAATAGTCGTAACCGAATTAATTCACTCCAATTGCGGCCTTTTTTTACATAATATACGTTATAATTTGGTCCATATTTAATGTTTGAAATAATTAAATTTGGATCAGGCAACATTTGCATATAATAATTTATAAATTGCGTACTTGCTAACATAACAATTTTACCATCCATTAATTGATTTAACCTATAGGTTGTAATTTGTTTATTGTTGTTTTTAAATTTATTTCTAATTATCTTATAATATATTATTCCTCTATCTAGTACAATTTTAAATTTTTTAGCTTCAGAATTTGTTAAATAGCGCATTTCAAAGTTGTACCAAATATTTATATTTTTTTTATTAATTATATCCTCAACAGTTGTAACAAGTATAGCTGAGTTTTGATCTATATATGTATTTAATAAAAATTCGGAAAAACATTTGTTTAATACAAAACTCGATAAAAACCAAATGCATAAAAACAGTGATAAAACAAATTGTTTTGATTTAATTTTTTCCAATAGATTAAAATTTTGATTTAATAAGGGACTTATTATTTTTAAAAAGTTTTGTGTAAATTTTATCTTTTGCAAATAATTTAGTAAGAAAAAATAAATAAAAATACTAATTAATAAGTAAATCCAAATCTATTTTAAAATTTAATACAAACATAATTAATTAATTACATAAAATGAAATATTATTAAAATTTTTTACTTGAAAATCAAAAAGTCTGCTAAAACTAAAATAAGTTTTATCTTCAAAAATCTCAAGAATTGTTAAAATTTCAACCGCGTACATTTCTTCTCTTACAATTAAATGTCCATGTTTAAAATTTAAGTTGTTTATTTTAACAATTTCAATTAAAAATAAATCGCAAACCTAAAATTAATTTTACAAATATTTTATCGTAAATATAAATATAATATTTTAAATAACCTGATAAATGTTTGATTCTGTCCAAGGTAGTTTTAAAATACTATTTGCCAGCTCAATATTAAGGTTTAGTTTACAAAACAAATAATCCAGAAACATTAATGAAAATCCTTTAATAATCTAAATATTTACAGTTTTATGTATTAGTTTAATAACTTTTATAAAAAATTTTTAATATTTACTTTTGTATTTGTAATTGAATGAAAAATTGTAATTGTTTCATTAGTTGTTTGGTTTAAACCACATTGAGATTTAATAGCTTGTAGATATTTAGGAGGTCTTAACCAATTTACAAATTGCTGTAGATGCATTTTTTATACTTTAAATTTATTTAGCAAACTATTATCATTAATCAATATAATTTATTATTTTGCCAACTTGATGGTTTAAATTAAACCCGTTGTAGTTAATTTTTTAACAATTATTTTAATTTCTTTTATTTACTAGTTAAAAAATAATTATTAAGTGAAATATTTTATTTTAAATAATTAAAATAATTCAACCAATGGTAATTTAATTTAATTTTTAAACATCATTACAGTCAAATTTAATTATTTTAACATGTTTATTATTGCTGTAGCTATGGCAAATAAACGGCAAATTTTAATTTACATATATATACTATACAAAACAGTATATATTGAGTCTAAATTTTTAGTTAAATAATCAACAGACAAACAAAAATAAAAATATAAACTTTATATACTGTACATACTGTATATACTAATCATTGCAAACAAAATAACCAAGTACATTAAGTAAAATCAAGTAATACTAGAGTTAAATATTTATACGAATTGTTTAGTTTTGCAGTCTTTATACAACAGATGTTGTGATTATTCAATGCATTTCTAACTCATTGTTTAATATAAGACTAATACCATGTCTTGTAAATTAACAAATTTTTACAACAATTTTTAGTACATTAGTTTATTAAGTAAAACATTAATTTATTAAATATAAATCTAATTTGCAAAAATAAATTAATTTAAATAATAATAATACTATTTTGCATATCAAAAGCAATAAAAATGCAAATTTTAGCAATTTAATTAGTTTAATTTGTCGATAATTATGTTACTTTTTAAGTTCGTTATTATTTTCTATTTAAGTTTTTTATTATCTAAAAATCAATTTCTTCCCTAGAAATTAAATTTGCTTGTTTAAAATTTAAGTTATCAACTTATTAATTTAAGTAATTAAATAAATTGCTAATCTAAATTTAATATCAATAAATTAATTACATAAAAAATTAAATAACAATTAAAGTTAAATAATTAAATATTTTCTTATTCAATATATATCTTCTTTACCCAAGATAATTTTAAAATATTCTTTAAAAGTTTAATTCTAATAATCTCGTTGCTAGGCACCTGCTAAATAGTGTGTAAACATATAAAGTGTCCAAGCGCCGTTTTATAAAAAATAAATTATAATCAGGGCAGTTTTAAGTTTTACAGTTCATAATGTTACATGCTCCTACCGTATAGTTAACACGTAAAACAGATATACAATCAAATTATTGATAAAAACCGATTCTATTAGTGATTATATCAAAAACTTAGGCATTTGAGAGAAAAATAAGAGAAAAATGAGACAGATGCATAAGCGTAATAATAAACCTGCTAATCACTCATTAGTCGTATATTGGTATGGTCTACCTGAAGCACATATAAATCAAACCGACATGATAAATGTGCTTGATGATTAAAGTAGGAAAGATCATAATTACAACGCAGACGAAGAAACAGAATATCAAATGAGTAGTTGATATGAAGGCGAGAATTATAGCAAAATTCTTAACTCTTCTGTCACTTCCACTACTAAAGAGATTTGTTTTTAAGTATTGATAAACAGCAATAACAAAGGCTTGTCGATCTTGAAGGGATAAGAGAAGGGATTTTTCCAAAATGTTTAGCCAAAAACCTAGGGGGAGGGGGGAGGGTACTATCAGTGAAAGGATTTTCAAAAAGACGTTTAAAACCCAATATAATTATAATGACATTTTACTAATTTTAACTGGATTTAAACCGAATTTAACACCAAATTAGAAAAAATTTCTTTATTTTGTCAAAAAGCTCCAAAATTTTAACGTCTGCCTTCGGCGGACGGCATAAAATCGAGGAATACTTTTTTGAAAACCAAATGGTAAGGGGAACAGATTAATGATAATTTTAAAAATTAATAAAATTTTTTCTACTCTTTCCTTTTCAATCTCTGTCTATATACAAATGTATTCCCGTTCAAGTTAGAACAATATAATAATGTAATATGTTTAAATCATAAATATAAAATTTAATTTTAATAAAAAAAATTATTTTTATAATAAAATAAATATTATTATAAATAATTAATATTTTATTTAATTAATCCGAGTTTAACAATTATTTTATTTACAAAAATATAGATTAATATAAATAGTTGTGTTTAAAAGATACATAATTTGTTAATTGATAAGCCCTTGCTTTTTAAAAATATTTATAATAAGAAAGTAATTATAAGCCCAACCACACAAATACTGATAGAACTCATAGTTATTCATTGGAAAGAAGTCGTAACAAAAGAATCCAATCGTAGATTCGGACAGTTTTTCGATAAACCCCTGAATTTTAAGCCGACAACTAATACCCAGATTAGAATTATTTCTAAAGGTTTTATATAAAGTTTTTCGCGATTTATGCGCTTCTGCCGCAACATTAGCGCACATTAAGTTTAACAATGTAATGTTTGAAAAAATTACCAAGCAAATAACTGTTGTTGCAAAACGTAGTGCTATGTGAGAGTCAGGTGCGTGAGATATATAGATTAAGATATTTAGTGCAGGTTTTGCAAAATAAAGTAATATTAGAATTATGTATTTATAAGAATTGTTTAGTTTTGCAGTCGTTATACAACAGATGTTGTGATCATTCAATGCATTCCAAAGCAAATGTATGTCTTGTGTTTGGATTGAGTGCTGTATCTGATGATTGACTCTTCGGAACTGATATTTTAGATGAATTAAAGGCAATATAATAAGTTGTGTTGAACCAACAATTGTTATGTATAACTCTATTGTCCAAATAATTTGTATAAAATTCCAGAATATTATAAGCAGTATATAGTGTGTTCGGCCGTGGGCGTGGCCTGTGACGTCATGGGCTGCACTACAGTACGAGCCTATTTTCGAGACGTACTTTATGGAGGGGGCTTTGCCCTTTCTGCCCCCCAAAATTACCCGACGTATATTATATCAAGCCCCAAAATCCAAGATGGCGGACACTGCACAACAGTACAAGCCAATTTTCGAGACGTACTTTAAGGAGGGGGCTTTGCCCCCTGGTGCCCCCTGAATTACCCGACGTAGTTTATGTTCCGAACCAAAATGGCGGCCAAGATGGCGGCGATGACGTCAGAGTTCGACGTACTTTTTGGAGGGGGTTGTGCCCTCCATTGCCCTTTTTCCGACGTACTTTATGCCGAAATTTTTATATCGCACTACAGTACGAGGGTGTTTTCCGAACCTGGTGGTGGCCGCTGGCCAGTGACCAGATTTTACCGTCGGTAAATTTTTTCAATTTTTTAATTTTGTTGCACTACAGTACGAAGGTGTTTTCCAAACCAAAATTTCTGGCCACCGGCCAGTGACCAGATTTTACCGTCGGAATTTTTTTTTTCAATTTTTCAATTTTGCTTCACTACAGTACAAAGGTGTTTCCCGAACCAAAATTTCTGGCCACCGGCCAGTGACCAAATATTACCGTCGGTAAATTTTTTTCCTATTTTTCAATTTTGCTGCATTACAGTCCGAGTGCGTTTACCGAACATAATTTTTTTTGACCAAATTTTCTCAAACTTCCCGATTTTCCCGGATTTTTTTTTCGATTTTCATATTAATTGCACTACAGTGAAGTAGCCTGTTTGAACTCTGTTGAACTCTAAAACTAAAAACCGGTTATGAATAAACTTATTTGTTGTTCAAACTAAA
>JAQFXP010000340.1:0-33137 GCA_034693685.1 Belba bartosi | reverse complement strand
TCTCTTTCTCTCTTTCTCTCTTTCTCTCTCTCTCTCTCTCTCTCTCTCTCTTCCTCTCTTTCTCTCTCACTCTCTTTAAGAAAAGTATGAATAAAAGTAAAATATTAGTGCCATTATTAGTTTAATAAGTTATAGTGACTTTAATTTAATTATTTAGTTTTATTTAACATTAAATATCAAATTTTATATAAAAACGTTTAAACTTTATAAATATTCAAGCTAAATATTTATTGTAAAATTATTTTTCTCTTATATTTATTTCAAAACAGATGAAAATAACTTAAGTAATATTAACTCATATAACTTATAACTTATACACTCTACATCCGATTCTGTCCGCGTCCATTTCTGTCAATATTCCGATTCTATCCCTCAATTTAAAAAACCAGTTCATATTGACCTAATGTTAAACCAAGTCCATTTTTATCAAAATTCCGTTTCTATCCCTCAATTTGTCCGACCCGACCCAGAGATGAAAACGGAAGTCGAGTGTATTACTTTAAAGTAAGATTAATTAAAGCAATTTATATTTATTTAGAAACGTTTATTTTGGTGATGCTAGTTACTATTTTAATTAAATTAAAATTAATAAATTTAAACAGAGTAAATATTTTAAAATATAGTTGTTTTTATTTTTAGAAAATTTGAAATATATGTAATTTTGAGATTAGGTTTTTTACGAAAAATATTATAAGATTTTTGGAATTAAAGATTTTGGATATAAATTCCAATATTGGCTATTGGAATAAATAGCGTGAATAAAAACAAATTTAAAATTTATACAAATCTTTGACTGTTTATCTGCTAAAATAAAATTTTAAAAAATATTTATCATTTTAAGTTAGTAATTGAAAATTGTTTTAAAAATAAAAGTTTTTCAAAAAACAAATTCTTTTGTGTTTTTAGAAAATTTAAAATTTTTTCATAAATAAAGAAAAATAAGGTTGAACAATCCGGCTTTAATTTAAATGAATATTCAATTAATAAGATTAATAAACAAATTGAAAAACAAATGATTAATGTAATGAAAACACCGAAGAAGTCGTTTAAAGCTAAAGCTTTGAAATCAGTTTTATTTATTTGATTATTAAACGCAAATAACTTATCGCTATCTCTCAAAATAGTCCGTATATTTTGATCAATTATGCCAGTTGAAAAATATCGCATAATTCTAAATAGAAAAAAACATTAAATATAATAACATTTTAAAACTTAATTAAGATTTATATCATTTTAAATTACAACAACAATCTGTTTGTGTTTTTAGCCGTAAAGTTTACATTTTCAACAAAAGAGAGTATCAGGTTAAAATTGGAATTTGTTGTTTCTTTTATTTAAATTGCAAATACCAGAGATTAAAAAAGTCGGACGATCCAGGGGAGAATCAGGGTGGGGGTTTTTTCAAAAATTTTGGCCAAAAACCTAGAGGGGATCAGGGGAGAAATTTTTTAAAATCGCTCAAAAACACATATATTTATGATGAAATTTTTACTAATTTAATTGTATTTAAACCAAATTTAGTTAAATTAACGGGATTTAAACCGGATTTAGCACCAATTTACGAAAAATTAGTTAATTTTGGTCAAAAAACCCAAAAATTTTATGAGGGGGGTATTTTTTTGCAAACCAAATGCTAGGGGGAATTTTTGGCTAATCCCCCCTTCTGAATCTCTGGCAAATACCGTAAATTTGGGCAAATATTTCTTTAATTTTAATTAAATTTACTTAACTTGCAACAAAGTTATATAATTTTTAATATTTTTATCCCTTTTCTTAATCTTCTTGAATCGACCAAATTTCTAAAACCTTACTATACTGATTGGTTTGTGCTTTAATAGTAATAAGTTAAATTATTAAAACATTTAAAATCTAAAGTACAACCCAGGTCCAGTTATGTTATCTGGGTTAAGCAAAAAATGAGAAGATAAAATGGAATAATTTAACATTGTTTCTAAAATAAATAATTTTACAATATAAAGAACAAAATTAAACCTATAGACTGTAATATATAAAATTATTCCAACCTTTCATTCAATAAGTTACGGAATTCTACTCTTAATCGTCGACTCGAAGCAATTATAAGCGAAACACTATTAAAATATATATAATCGAAATATAAATTAAGTTTAAATTTTTTTGAAAATGTAATTAAATTTTGTTTCATTGGTATTTCCGGCAAAATTATTGCATATTTTCCAATCGATACTCTTTTTAGCCATTTATGTTCAGTAATAATTTGGTGAAATGTTATTATATTTTTATTTTCATTTTTTATTTTTCTAAATAGTTGTTTATTTCTTATTTTTATTGTATTTAACGAACTTTCAAACATTATTAATTGGGTTTTTGAATTTAAAAAACTATTTAAGTTTGTCAGCTGGTTAAGATTTGTTTTAAAAGTTAGTCTTGAAATCAATTGACTCGAAAACTCATTATTTAATATTGAAACGCATGTAACAAATGATGTGATTATTAGTGTTATTGGAATTGATTTTAAAATATATTCATTTATTTTCTTTTCTAAATAAAAATAATATATATATAAATATTAAAATTATTTAAATTTTATTTCATTTATACCTTGATATAAAAGATTATTAATAATATCATTGCAAATATCGGATATTTTGTCAAATTTTAAAATATATTCATTTGATATAATTTTATAAAATAATGATAACATTATTAACACTAAAATTATTGACAAAATAAATAACAACCAGATATTTATGTTAAATATTCCAATAAATGCAAACATGTTTGATTGATATTGATCAATTGGTCGAAATAAAATATATTTATTTTCTATATTATATGGAGTCGTATAGTCGAGTATTTGTTGTGTAAATGGCTTTTCATAATAACCAAATGGAGAGAATATTATATCAGCTTTCTATTTATTAAATATATAAACAAATTATATTTTAATAAAGAGATTTTTAAAAATTAAATTAAATTAAACAAGTTAAATCCAAACGAAAATTGTGTTTAAATATGTAGAAAGTTTTGTATTTTTAATAAAATTCTTTTCAAACTGTATTTTTTAAATTAAAAAACTATTTTTAACATTAACAATTATATAATTTATATTGTCATTGTTAATTATCATTATTAATAAGTGATTGATTATAAAATTAATTGTATTTAATCACCCTATTTGCCATTATAAATTATATAATTGTTAATGAGAGTGAGTAAGTTATAACTTATAAGTAATCATAGTTAGAGTTGCATAGACATTTATTTTTATATCTTAAAAAATAAAAATTTAAAAAAAGTTAATTATTTATTAAGTCTATGTATTCTAAACAAAATAATATTTTATTTTTAATACAAAGTAATAAAATTTTTATATATAATTCTAAACTAGCAAAATTTGCATGTTTTATAATGACATAAAATATATTTTCAAAACTTTATTTTATTATTATTACGAAAATTGGCCAATAAATTAACTTGTTTTAAAATATTAATTTTTATTATTAAATAAATATTTTTGTATAAAATATAAATAATATTAAACTAAGTATAAGTAGATTACACTTGTATACAGTATAATTACATTATAAATTAAGTTTTTGTAACGTATTGCTTTACATATTGGCACATGTACATATAACTTATATAATATAAGGTAAAATATATCTTTTTTAAATTTTGTTTAAAGTTTTGCATTCATAAGACAAAATAACACCAAGTTTCAGTAATTAACTAAAATTGTTATAAATCTTAAAATATAATAATTTTATTAGATAAAATTATAAATTATTTAATATTAATATTATCTTCTGACATCTCTATTTTAGTTTACGAAAAAAGTACATAAACCCCAAACTCTTCTTATATGTACATGTACATGTGAGGTAATACGTAATTTAAATTATATTGTTTGATGTAAAGGTAAAATTTTCGATTAATTTACCTTAGCTATTATTTTGCCAATACTTCCAGTCCAACTTTTATTAGGCAATTGTTTAGTCGTATCTGTATTTACTAAAAGTGTTTTATAACTAAAATTTAATGATTTCGATACATATTCCAACATGTCACATTGTACTCCATTACAAACATTGCCGATATATTGAATCCAAGGTTCGTGCGGAGAAACAAATATATTTAAATATGAATACATTTTTAATTATAAATTTTGATAAATAACTTTTTAGACGTAATGGTAAATAACAATAAATGCTTTCAGTCCTTTCAAAACCTTAATCAGAAAATTATATTATAATAAATAAAATATTGATTTAAACTAAAATTTATCATTAGTTTATAATATCAATTTTAATAAAATTTAGCAATGACAAATATAAACAAAACAAAATATTTATATTTTATATTATTTTATTTTATTTAAAAAGAAGTACCAATACTAACAAAGTTTCAATTAAAATTATTATTTTAATAATACACTTTATATTTACACAAAACAGATTTTGACATGTTTTATTTGTAAAATTTTGACATGTTTATTGAATTAATTGGTTACCATTTATATTTAAATTTTTTTTTATATTTTTAATTATTATAATTATTATAATTAATTAAATCTACAGTATATTGCAAAATATGACTAGACAAATTAGTAATTTTAAATTTTTAAAATTTATGCCAACATTTGTCAATGTATTAACAAATCAAAAATGTATTGTAATTTAATAAAATTAATAAAGTTAGATGTAGAACCCATTTTCAAAATTATATATTTAAGTCAAAAATATTTGCAATCAAGTCAATAATTTGAAAATATAATACAAATTTAATTATTAAAAAAAATTAAATTTTTGTTTTCAATAATAAATAATTGAATTATATAGTATTTTTAATGAAATTGCAAATAGAATTTAATTATAAAATTAATAAGTTATCAATACCAAGATATTGTTAAATTCCATTTATATAATTAATTTTTGCATTGCAAAAATTATTATCCTAAACAAATTAATATTTTAGCGTTTATGCCAACATTTGCTATAGTTTTACTATTAATATATTAAAAATGTTTTCGACAGCAAATTATTATTGAGATAATTGACATCTCACTCGTTTAAATAGGGTTTTATCGATATTTTTCCGGCGGGATTAATTATTCTTGCATTCTTTAATGACTTGAATTAAGGCAAAACGTTACTGGTGCCTGCTGGGCCAGAATTTGTCAGTCCACATGTTGCAATATAAAAAATATATTTAAAAAATACAAAAAATCTCTTGAATTCTCTTGGAGACCCAGGTTAAAAATTTCCTTATTCTTGGTAAATTTTTCAAAAAATAATTTACGCAAAAATAAGTGGTGGACGGGGGTTAAATTAATTTTTATAAATTGGAATTTTGGCCATATTCCAATTGAAATTAAAACTTTGATATTAAATAACTCAAAAACTAAATTTTAAAAAAATATATAATTCCAACGGCAAAAAGGTGTCATTTGATAAAATCTATAATACTGTGGTATGCCGGGTGAGTGGTTCCAGTCGACCGTTATCTCAAACCCGACATATCCACGTGAGCTGTAGTTCGGGTTAGTTGTAGAGCGATGTGGTGTGTCTGGACTCTGGTTCTGTTCCTCTTTACTGTGACTTTATTCGAGACTTACTTGTGTTCACACTTTTCCAATAACTTAAACAACTTTTATTTAAAAACTATTTATTTATTTATTAAATAAATTTATTAATTATTTATTGGTCTTTTTTATTTTATATTTAAATTTATTTATTAATTTTTTTCTCCGGAACACACCTTCACTAAACCAACTCAAAACACAACTGATTATCAATTTATTTTTAATTCAAATTATCTGTTTTAATCTGTTTTAATCTAATCAATTAACTTTTCATTTATATAAATACTAATCATTTTATTAACTTTATATTTCAAATTTAATTTTTAAACTGAAACTAATGTTTTTAATTTAAAATCTAAACTTTGGCATTTAAGTAATCTAATTACATATGACAATACTAGAATAATTAATCCTGCCGGAAAAATATCGATAAAATCCCTTTAGATTTAATATTTTAAACTTTATTATTATATAAACTTAAAAATCAATAACTAGATTTGCACTTAAATATGACCAGTGCAAAGTTTTTTAAATTTAGGCATTTAAATAAATAGACCTGACTCATTGACAAAAATAATCTGACAGTCAAAAATGAAAGCACTTATGCTTATTATCACAAACATTGCTAATTAAGAATTAAAACATTAAGACTGAGTAATCACACAAATGCTGTGACTGTTAAATGAGTTTTGGAATTCAATATATAAATTAAAAATTGATCTCGGGAGTCTGGAATACTGATCCCGACTTGGGATTGTTACTCCAGATCCGAAACAAAATTAGTCGGGAATTCAGGTTGAGTTCCGAATTTAAATATTTATAAAAATAATATAAATTTATTATAAAAATTTTTGCATTAATAAATAGTATAATAAGTCTAATTTTAATAGAAATTTATTAACCGTTTTATTCATGCATTAAATATAATATTTAAAAAATGTTATAATATCTTAAGTATCGTGTTCTGAGGGTTCTCATCGATACTTGACTGGTGTAGCGCTCGTGCTGTTGATTGTGTGTCTTTCCCATTGGAACTCCTGCCTAGGTGGTTCAGTGAGGTTTCCTTAGTTGGTTTGCTAACCAGACAGCCGGAGCTCTGCATAGCGTTGTCAAGTAATCGCCGAGAGGCCCGACATTGGACTCATATTAAGAGTTTGTTTGATAACTCCTTTAATAAATTGTGTTTAACTTAATTAGTGTTATGTTTATTGAGTAGTTTTAGTATTATTTTATACACCAATTATATATATAAACCGGTGACGACATTACGCTACTATCCGTTACGCACACTTGGCCAGTTATTACCCTGTGCGTATATAGTCGTTCTATTTTTCTTATTAATTTTGTTTTATTATTCAAATATATAACAAAAATTGAAAGAAATTAACTAACTAACTAACTAAAAATCCCCTTAATTATAAAAATTGACATTTATCTTCCTAGCATTTGGCACGCAAAAAAGTATCCTTTTCTATGATTTGCTGACTGTAAAGGTATCCGGCAATTTTTTAGCATTTTATGGCAAAATATTAGTGAATTATTTCAAAATTGTTGCGGCATTTTATTTAAATTTGAATAATTTAACTAAATTTATTTTAAATATAAATAAATAAATTATATGATTTTGAGACTTTTTAAGCGTTTTTTAAAAATTTTCTCGTCTGATTCTCCGCTGGATAGGTCAAAAAATAAAATTTTTGGTACATAAATAATAAAAACTATACTAAATGTAAATTTTACGCATAATCTTTCCAATTTTAAAATCGGGATGGCGACGGAAACCGCGATTAATCTGTCGAGAACCGGGAGTTGTAATCCCGACCAAAATCAGGCTCGATTATAAGTACATAATATTTTTGATAATTTATTAGTTAATTAAAAAAATATTTTAAAATTTATTAAACTATGTTTTTAATCATAAATACTAATTTAAACAATAAATATACAAGATAAATATTAATTTTAAAATTGTCTTTTTAACTTGGAATTATTTTAAAATAAATACAAATTGAAATAAAGTTTATTAATTATTATAACAGAAACAATTAAATTAATTAGAGCATTTAAAAATAATCACTTTTAGTCTTAAGCATTTATATTTGATAATTTATATTGTTTCCAGTTACTATTTTAATTACAATCAAATTAATAAATGTTCAAGAATATTGTAAATATTTTATTTTATAGATAATTTTATTTTTAAAAAATTTAATATTTTTTAAATATTATAAAAATTTTGAATTTGGGTTTTTCAAACAATTATTTTAAAATTTTTTAAATTAAGTATTTTTGTAATTAGGAAAAATGGGGTGTAACAATTCGGATTTGATTTAAACGAATACTCAATTAGTAATATTAATAAACAAATTGAAAAACAAGTGATTAATGTAATGAAAACACCAAAGAAGTCATTTAAAGCAAAAGCTTTAAAATTAATTTTATTTTTTTGATTATTAAATGCAAAAAATTTATTGCTGTTTCTCAAAACAGTCCGCAATTTTTGATTAAGTATTCCAGTTGAAAAATATCGCATAATTCTAATTAGAAAAAATAAATATTAAATTTGTTAATAAAATTTTTAAATTTAATTGAGATTTCTAGCTTTTTATGATAAAAAAACAATCTGTATAACAATAAATTTTACATTTTATACACTGCTTCTAAAGGTAGTATCAGGACAAAATTAGCCTTTAACATTTCTAGGATTAGATTTTTAAAAATATACTATAAATGCAGTAAATTTTTAAAAATATTTTTAAGTTTTTTTTAGTTATAATTAAGAAATATTTAATAAATTTGTGATCTAATTATAATCTTAATTAAATTTTGTTAACTTGAATTATAAATATATAAGTTTTTTTTTGAATAATTATCTAATCTGATCTAACAGAATTGGCCAAATTTATAAACCTTTAAATTTTAGTTTTTGATTGGATTAGTATTAAATTAAAAATTAAATTATTAAAACATTTAAAATCTAATGTAATTTATATAAAAAAATTGAATAATTAAGACAATATATACTAGCCTTTCATTCAACAAATTACGGAATTCTACTCTTAATCGTCGACTCGAAGCGATTGTAAGCGATCCACAATCAAAGTCTTCGTTTATATAATCGAAATATGAATTAAGTTTATATTTTTTTGATAAAAAAAATTAAATTTTGTTTCATTGGTATTTCCGGCAAAATTATTGCATATTTTCCAATCGATACGCCTTTGAGCCATTTCTGTTGAGTAATAGCTTGGTGAAATGTAATAACATTCTTATTCTCGGTTTTTATTTTTTCAAATAGTTTTTTATTTTTTAATTTTATTGTATTTAATTAACTTTCTATCAATATTAGTCTGGTTTTTAAATTTAAAAAACTGTTCAAATTTGTCAACTGGTTAATATTTGTTTTAAAAGTTAGTCTTGCAATCAATTGACTCGAAAACTCATTATTTAATATTGAAACGCATGTAATGAATGATATGATTAGTAATGTTATTGAAATTGATTTTAAAATATATTCATTTAATTTCTTTTCTAAGTAAAAAATATTTATTAAAAATATATAATAATTGTTTGAATTTTATTTTATTTATACCTTGATATAAAAGATTATTAATAATATTATTGGAAATATCAAATATTTTATCAAATTTTAAAATATATTCATTTGATATAATTTTGTAAAATAATGATAACATTATTAACACTAAAATTATTGACAAAATGTAATGATTGATATAATTAGTAGTGTTATTGGAATTGATTTTAAAATATATTCATTTAATTTCTTTTCTAAACAAAAATAATCTATGTAAAAATATTAACGTAATAAACCACATATAGCGGCATGCCGGTATAAAGTGAGTTTGACCTCATGCCGGTATAAGTGAGAAAAAAATACAGGTTTTTAGTAAATGTTTTAACTTTAAATTTTAAATTATTTTACAATTAAAATGCAATAATATTTCTTAACATTAAAATATAATGTTGTGCAACGTTTAAAATAAACTATATTAAATAAAAAATTAAATGTTTTATATTAAATGTACTAAATAAATTAGACAAAAATAAAAAAATTTGTGGAAAACCTTATAATTTTGTTAAATTTTAATTTAAAATTAGACAAACACAAATGTCAGATTGCATAAAAATTAATTCAGTTATTAATTTGTATTTAATTAATGAAAATAATTTCAAATAATAATTAAACAAATTCTTTATATTAAGCACGCCTTTAGGTATCTTAAAGCCATTTTAGTACAAATGATCATTCTTACTTATCACGGCATGCCGTTATATGTTGAATATTACGGTACAATTATTTAAATTTTATTTTATTTATACCTTGATATAAAAGATTATTAATAATATTATTGCAAATATCAAATATTTTATTAAATTTTAAAATATATTTATTTGCAATAATCGTGTAAAATAATGATAACATTATTAATACTAAAATTATTGACATGATAAATAAGAGCCAGATAGTTATATTAAATATGCCAATAAATGCAAACATGTTTGACTGATATTGGTTATTTGATTGAATTAAAATGTATTGATTTTCAATATTATATGGAGTCGTATAGTAGACAATCTGTTGTGTAAATGGCTTTTCATAATAACTAAATGGTGAGAATATTATATCAGCTTCCTATTTAATTAAATATACAAACAAATTATATATTAATATAGAAATTTGTTTTTTTTGTAAATTATTCCTAAAAAATTAAAATTTATTAAAATAAATTAAAGACTGTGTGTTTGCTTAAAATTAAATATATTTTCGGCAGATTAAAGAAGTACCCGGGGAGAAATTTTAAAAAACAGCTCAAAAAGTTTAATTGATCAAACTGATAAATACATTTATTTTTATTGCATTAAAAAAAGTAAAGAATTAAACATAATGCATTTTATTTATCAATTATTTACTTTGAATCTATATTTCAATCATAAGCTTATATTATACAATGCATAGTAAGATTTGCATGGTCACTTATTTCTGTATCTCAACACGTTAAAATAAATTCTTAATTCTACCTATGTATACTAGCTGAAAAGTTTGTAATATTTTATACGTAACTATAAAATGGCAAAATTCATTTTTTGTTTAATGAATTCACTTTTTGTAAATTATATTTTTTGCAGTAAAGATAAAAATATTAGATTAATTTACCTTCGTTATTATTTTGCCAATAATTCCAGTACAACATTTATTTGACAATTGTATATACGAGTCACTATTTACTAAAAGTGTTTTATAACTAAAATTTAAGGATTTTAATACATATTTTAACATGTTACATTGTACTCCATTACAAATATTGCCGATATATTGGTTTGTACGGATAAATCAATATTTTTAGATTTGAATACATTTTAAATTAAATATTTAGTTAAATGTCTTTTAAGACTTAGTGATAAATAATTATAAATTTTATTATATCTTATATTCGAGTGTGTCCAGTACTTTAAAAACTTTATTAGAAATTATATGATATTAAATATTAATTTAAACAAAGTTTATCATAAAATTTGACAATAACAAATATAAAAAAATAAAATGTGTTTAATTTATATAATTTTATTTTATTTAAAGAGAAATATTGACAAAATCTTATTATTAAACTTTATTTTAAAAATACACTTTATATTTAAACAATATAGATATTTGACATTCATTTATATTATTAAATTTTGTTATTTTATATTATTAAATAATTAATGTTTTACTATTTAAATTTAAATTATATTGCAAAATATCTTAGACAAATTTATATTGTATAATTTATCTAATGTATGCTAACATTTGTACAAAATAAATAAAAAAATGTTTTGTATTTTGAAATAATTAAAAAAGTTAAATGTGGATAAAAAAATTTATTTATTAGTCAATATAATCGTAACTATTTGAAAAAATAGGTTCATCGAGTCGACTCTTCCAAAAATATATATTAAAAATTGAATTATTACAAAACAATTGATTAAATTGTGTTTTTAATAATAGATAATTGAATTATATAGTATTTTTAATGGAATATAATTAAATTATATAATATTTTTAATAGAATTACAAGTATAATTTACTGTATCCTCTGACATACAATTGCCGCAATTATATTTAATACGGTAATTATAAAATTAATAAGTTATCAATATCAAAATTTTGTTAAATTCCATTTATATTATTAATTTTTTTATTGTAAAAATTAAAATTCTAGTGTTTATGCCAACATTTGCCAAATTTTTACTATATTAAAAATGTTTTATAGCCAGTAGTTTTGGTTTTCGATCCAAAATTGTTCTAACCTCTCAATTAAAATCCCGGCATAATCTTAACTTAAAACATATCATAATTTCAAAAATTTAACTTGAAGATTTTCTATATAATCCTGTAATCCTTAAACTTTAAAATATGAATCAAATTAAGTTATAATATTAAAATATTTTATTTTCAGCTTTGAATTGAATACCAAAACTTCTGCTTATAGCTTAATATTAAGATAATTAACATCCCACTAGTCTCAAAGCCAGAGATTTAATATTTTTATACTTTTAATATATCTTTTTTTACTTATCTTTATTAATACTTTTAATATTTTAATCTTTATTCTTATTTATATATTTACACTTAGCCAGAGATCAAGAAGGTCGGCCAATTCATGGGAGATCAGGGAAGAAATTTTTTTTTAAAATTTTGGCCAAAAACCTAAGAGAGAATCAGGGAGGGGATTTTTACAAAAACACTCAAAAACCTATATATTTATAATAAAATTTTGTTTAATTTAACTGGATTTAAACTAAATTTAGTTAAATTAACTGGTTTTAAACTGGATTTAGCACCAATTTAAAAAACATTTCTAATTTTGGCTAAAAAACCCAAAAATACGTTGAGGGGAAAATGCGTTTTCTCGTACCAAATGTTAGGGGAAATAAATTTAAATTTTTAAAATTAGAAATGGGATTTTTGCTTAATTCCCCCTTCTCGATCTCTCCACTTAACTATAAATGACTACATTTGCACTTAAATATGAGGCAAAAGTTTTTTAATTTTATGCATTTAAATAAATAGACCTGACTTATTTACAAAAATAAGCTGAAATTCAAAAATAAAAGCACTGGTGCCTATTATCTGTAACATTGCTAATTAATAATTAAATTTAGAATTAATACTGGAAACATGTTTTGTGCTTTACCAAATCACACAAATGCTTTGACTTTTAAATGAGTTCTGAATTTAATATATAAATCTAATAGTAATATATATCGAGACTTTGTTTATTTATTTGTATCAGTAAACGAGTCAATCGATTAAAAATAACAGTTTTTAATACATTTTCGAAAAATTGCATATATAGTTTTGTCATTTCTCCCCCCTCCCCGCTGAGATGAATCGCTTATTCTAATAGCGAGAAAATTTTAAATTTCTTTATTAATAGGGGGGGGGGGAAATTCGTTATCTTTATTATAATAGCAAAAAAAGAGTGAGCCCTTTTATTAATAACAAGAGGTCATCATTAACTGTATATCCATATTGTATAAAAATGAATAAAAATTTAAATATTGCCCAAGAAAAAACAAAATAATTTTTAATAATAAATTTGTTTAATTTTTTAATTGTAAAAGATTTTCAACTTTGGAAAGCGGAGTCCAAATTTATATGCAAATATTTCTTTTTTTCTATTCAAGATAGATTTTCATAAATTGAAAACTAACTCAATTAAAATATTTTTTTAAAGATTAAGCTTAATTTGACAAAATTCTTGAAACTGCACTTCTCTCTTTTGATCTAAGTTTAATATATTAAAATTTACAAGTATAAAAAATATTTTAACTCCATTGTAAGTTCAATAAATTATAATGATTTTAATTTAATTATTTAGTTTTATTTTACATTAAATATTAAATTTTATATTAAGTTTAAATTCTGTAATTATACATGCTAAATATTTATTGTAAACGTTTTTCTCTTATACTTATTTCAAAATAAACAAAAATTTTAAAAATTAATGTTAACTATTACTATAACTAGAACAATTAAACTAATTTCTGTAAACTAGGTATTGAAAAGCTATTTTCGCCAAAATTATGTCTAAAATATATGAATTAATTTTTATAACAAATTGTTTCCGAATGCCCATAGTTTAAGAAGATATAATTAAAAAAGTTATTTGCTTTTAAATAAGTTGTATTGTATTTACTAGTAAGCATAGCATTGATCTGAAGTATATAGCATATGTGACTATATAATTTAGCCATTAAATCAATGCTATGTTTACTAGTAAATACAATACAACTTATTTAAAAGTAAATAACTTTTTTAATTATATCTTCTTAAACTATGGGCATTCGGAAACAATTTGTTATAGAAATTAATTCATATATTTTAGACATAATTTTGGCGAAAATAGCTTTTCAATACCTAATTTACAGAGAGGGCGGAAGGGAAGTTAGTTATTATTTTAATATAATTAAAATAAATAAATTTACAATCATATTGTGCATATTTTATTATATAAATAATTTTATTTTTAAAAATTTGTAATTTTATATATTAGAGTGCAAGTTTTTTAAATTAGGAAAAATTGGGTTGAACCATTTGGCTATGATTTAAATGAATACTCAATTAGTAATATTAATAAACAAAATAAAAAACAAATGATTAATGTAATGAAAACACCGAAAAAGTCATTTAAAGCTAAAGCTTTAAAATCAGTTTTATTTATTTGATTATTAAACACAAATAACTTATCGCTGTCTCTCAAAATAGTCTGCAATTTTTGGGAAAGTATGCCAGTTGAAACATATCGCATAATTCTAAATAGAAAAAAGATATAATCAGTTTTTTAAAGCTTTCTTATTATTTAATTTGCAAAAGTTACTAAAAATGCATTAAATTAAGCTAAATATTTCTGTTATTTTGGTTTAAATTAAGAAATATCTACAAAATTAGGAATAAATTAATTTTAATTTTAGTTAAATTAATTTAATTTACATTACAGTGGTTTTTTTTATTAAGAATCACTTTATCCAGATTAAGGATCACCTCAGTGTCTATCGTCCAAAATCAGAATCACAATAATCGCTTTGATGATCACTTTGACTCATATCAATGCGTTTTGTGCAGTACAGCAAATACTGTTGGCTTTACTGTCAAACGCGTTGTAAACAGATTACGCACAAAGCATGTTTAGCAGTGAAGCCCATAGTATTTGCTGTACTGCACAAAACGCAATGATATGAGTCGAGTGATCCTCAATGTGGTTAAAGTGATTCTGATTTTGGACGATTGACACTGAGGTTATCCTCAATCTGGATAAAGTGATCCTCAATAAAAAACAACTGTATGATTATATAGGTTTTTAAGTATGTTTAAACACTCTTGTATCTTTAATTTTTCTGAATTTATTAATTTTTTAACCTTTAACTTTAATGTATGTTTTGATTAATTTATGCATTTATAAATATAATTTAAATTATTAAAACTATAAATTAATTTATAAATGCAAAGAAAATATGTTCAAACCTTTTATTTAATAAATTACGGAATTCTAATCTTAATCGTTTACTCGAAGCGATTGTAAGCGATTTAAATCCGAGGTCTTCGTCCATATAATCGAAATAAGAATTAAGTTTAAATTTTTTTGATAATAAAATTAAATTTTGTTTCATTGGTATTTCCGGCAAAATTATTGCATATTTTCCAATCGATACGTCTTTTAGCCAATTCTGTTCAGTAATAGCTTGGTGAAATGTAATAACATTTTTATTCTCTTTTTTAATTTTTTCAAATAGTTTTTTATTTTTTAATTTAATTGTATTTAATGAATATTCTAGTAATATTAATTTGGTTTTTGAATTTAAAAAACTTTGTAAATTTGTCAGCTTGTTAATATTTGTTTTAAAGCTAAGTCTTGCAATCAATTGACTCGAAAACTCATTATTTAAAATCGAAACGCATGTAACCAATGATATGATTAGTAGTGTTATTGGAATTGATTTTAAAATATATTCATTTAATTTCTTTTCTAAATAAAAAAAAATATAATAATTATTTGAATTTTATTTTATTTTTTGATACCTTGATACAAAAGTTTGTTAACAATATCATTATAAGTAACAAATATTTTATCAAATTTCAAAACATATTTATTTGATATAATTTTGTAAATTAATGATAACATTATTAACACTAAAATTGTTGACATAATAAATAATAGCCAAATAGTTATATTAAATATGCTAATAAATGCAAACATGTTTGATTGATATTGGTTATTTGATTGAATTAAAATATACTGGTTTTCAATATTATATGGAGTCGTATAGTCGAGAATTTGTTGTGTAAATGGCTTTTCCTTATAACTAAATGGAGAGAATATTATATCAGCTTCCTATTGAATTAAAAACACAAACAAATTAAATTTTTATATAAAGTTTGGTTTGTTTGCAGATTTAAATTTTTGTTAAACTTTTAATTATATTTTTATTAACTTGAGAATATTAGGTTAATTTACCTTTGATACTATTTTGCCAATACTTCCAGTCCAACTTTTATTAGGTAATTGTTTACTCAAATCTGTAATTACTAAAAGTGTTTTATAACTAAAATTTAATGATTTCGATACATATTCCAACATGTCACATTGTACTCCATTACAAATATTGCCGATATATTGAATCCATGGTTTGTGCGGATGAATCAATAAATTTAGATTTAAATGCATTTTTAATTAAAAATTAATTTAAATAACTCTTTAGACTTAGTGTTATATAATTAAAATTTTTTTAATATCTAATACTCAAGTATTTTCACACCTTATAAAACTTTTATTAGAGGTTTTCTGACATTAAAATATTGATTTAATTAAATAATTTGTTTTGCAAAATATGATAAACAAATTAGTATTTTGTCATTTATCTAATGTATGCCACCATTTGCCAATTTATTAACAAATCCAAAATGTTTTACAATTTGAAATGATTAAAAAAGTTAGATGTAGAACATATTTTCAAATGTTTATATTTTAGTCAATGCAATCGTAATTATTTGCAAAAATGCTATTATTTCAATAATTATGATAAAATCTAAATAACAAAAAATAATTATATTTAATTTATTATTATTAAAATTTTTAATAAAAATAATTTTTTTTACCGTATTCTTTCACATATTAGTACATGTACATATAAAATGAAATATACCATTTCGCTAAATTTGGTCCAAAGCTTCTATGTAAATATACTTATAAGGCGAGATAAACACAAACTTTAATAATCAACACAAAATGTTTTTAATGTTTAAATTTAATGATTCTATTCAATAGAATTATAAATTATTTAAAATTAATACTAACGTTTTCTTTTAATTCAATGTTTTTATTGTCTTCATCATCGGTTAATCCTGAATTATTGTTATTTGTTT
Source organism: Belba bartosi (assembly GCA_034693685.1). NCBI lineage: Eukaryota > Metazoa > Arthropoda > Arachnida > Sarcoptiformes > Damaeidae > Belba > Belba bartosi. Next base: position 16,149 of record JAQFXP010000340.1, on the reverse strand, counting down.
TATTTATTTAAATTCTATAAAATTCCTAACTTGTAAGTTTTGAATGCAAGTTTTCATTCTTATGATTACTAGTGAAACCACAACCAATAAAAAACGTTCTAATTAAATCTTTAGAAATGTTAATGCAAGCAATTAAAACTCATTTAACTACAACTTCAGAACTCATTTTAAATATAATTAATTTAAATATATTTTATTTGTTCACAAATTTTTTAAACGACTTTGATAGAAATAAAAAACTCTAAGTCTAAAATTGTTACTAGAATCACATAATTTTTAGGCTCTATTTTTGTTTTAAACAGTTTTTAAACATTTGATAACTTTAATCTTTATTTCTTGTGTTTCTTATCAAAAATATTTGAAAGTTTTACTAAAACAAATTTTATCCTTATTTTATAAGTACATGTACACATACCCACTGCATAAGTACTTGAAGCACAAACTCACCTTATTTGCACATATACTAATATGTAAGGAAATACGGTAAAATAAAATTATTAAAATAATACAATAAATATTTTGCTTCCTAAATAAATAGTTTATTCTATTTTATTAATTTTTAATATATTTATTAATTAAAACTTTAAAATTATATATTAAAAAATAAAAATAAAATTGTATTTATAAAAATTTAATTTACAAATTAATACAATACAATATTAAATCGTGTTAACATTGATTAGCTGCAACAAAAACATTTTGCAAATTTTTAAAATGTACATGGTTAAATTAACCAAATAAGGAAAATTTGTACGCATTAAAACGCGGCTTTTTTTCGGGGCTAATTGTAATATAAATTTTACAATATTTTTAATTTATTAAAAACTATTGATACATTTTGTAATCTTATATTTATTGTATTTTAATATATTTTTAAAAGTATTTTTATTAAATTAAAATTTTTATTTTATTTTAAATAAATTAGTTATTGCACAAGATACAGTCATAATTAGGGTCAAAAATAAAATTAGAAAATTTAATGTATTGGCAAAGTAATTGAAAATCTAATTTTTTTAAAAACTTTTTTCACATTTGAACAATATGTAATAACAATAAGCATTAATAATAATAATAATAATAAATTTAGTCGATTTAACTGGATTTATACTAGATTTAGCACCAATTTAGGGGGAATTTCCAAATTTTGGGCAAAAAACCCAAATAAGTCAAATATAAGTTAATTGATAAATAGTTATGGCTGTTTGCGACAACGCCTCTCAAACTAGTATTAACAATAATTTAAATAAAGTTACATTAATTAGTGAAATATATAATAGTTTTGATGCAATTAATAAAACTACCGGCTTAAAAATAGCTTATTTTAATGCCAGAAGTCTAAACAATAAACTAAATCAAATTAAAATTTTTTGTGCAATTATTAAACCTCATATATTGGATTCCTCATATGTGAATTAAACATAAATAGAACGAGTCGTAGAGATGTCGGAAAAGATAGACTCCATATAAATGTTCCGACTTATAAAAAAAACTTTTTGTTTAATACAATTTTCTGTAAAGAAGTAAAAATCTGGAACTCTCTTCCTTTGAACATCAGATCAGAACTCGATTTAAAGAGCTTTAAACAACGTCTAAAAGCATTTAATTTTAATTAATTGTTTTAATGTTAATCTTAAAAACTTTTATTTTTCATTTTTATGTATATTTTATATTAAAGCTTTCTATAAAAACCAGCTTATGCTGATAGAGATGCCAATAAAGTTTAATTTGATTTGATTTGTATTTAATCAAAGATCGTGATTGGGAGAGGATCAAGCAAAAATTCCCTTAATTTTAAATTTTTAAATTTACCCCCCCCCCCTAGCATTAGGTCTGCAAAAAGTACCCCCTCGACTTTTTCCGACAGCCTTCGGCGGCCTAAAAATTTTGTGGTTTTTTCGACCAAAATTAGAAAATATTTTCTTAAAATAGCGCTAAGTCCTGTTTAAATCTAGTTAATTTAACTAAAGTTATTTTAAATTCAGATTAAGTCCATATAAATTAAACAAAATTTTATTATAAATATATAGGTTTTTGAGCGTTTTTAACAAAATCTTTCCCATGATCCCCTCCCCTTTGGATCGCCTAACCTTCTCGATCTCTGTATTTAATTCACGTTTTGGCTCAAATTTCATATTTTGCTTATTTTATATTTTGATTTAATTTATGATTTTGTTTATTAATAGTGAATTTAAATTTGATTAATAGGGTTTTATTTAGTTAAAATAATAAGTTTTTACGTCCATAAATCACTTAAAATTGTAACAATTTGTTTAGATAGTTAAAACTTGGCATAAAACTAACACATCAGACGTCCATTAAAAGTGGCTTCTAATTGGCTTCTAGCACTTTTCTGAATATAAGTAATGTATTAATTTACAATATAGTTTTTTAGAAATTTATTTTTAATTTTTTAAAATTAAATTAAACATGCTTATTTACAATTAATAAGTAAAAAAAAATTATTTTACAAAAAGGTTACATTATACATTATTGTATTACACTTTAATTACAATTTATTTTATTAGCTTATTAAAAATAAATTAAAATATATAAATTTTTTAATTACATTAAATTTAGTTTAAAACAAAAATTAATAAAGCAAATTTAAAATTGAAATGACGAGCTTGATTATTGCTAATAATTATTATTATTGTTGTAATTATTTCTAATCTACTTCTTGGAATTTTTCGGCATTTTGGCTTTATACAGGGGTTTTATTGGTATTTTTCCGGTGGGATTCATTATACTTGTATTATAGATCTCATCAAAAGACACTTTTTTACCGTTAGAACCATATTTTTAAAAATTTTAGTTTTCGAGTTATTCAATATCAAATTTCTGACTTCTATGGGAATTTAACCAAAACTCCAATTTTCAAAAATTAATTTAACCCCCGCCCCCCACTTATTTTCTCATAAATTTTTTTTTAAACAATCTACTAAGAAAAAGGAAATTTTTAAAGTGGGTCTCCAAGAGAATTCACGAAATTTTTTGTATTTTTTAGATATATTTTTTATATTGCACCGACATTTGGACTAACACAGACTGAACCAGCAGGCATCAGTAAAATTTTGCCGTAATTCAAGTCATTAAAATATGCAAAACTTGTAGGAGCTTTAGAATCAGAATTAGAATCAAAATCAGAGTCAGAGTTAGAGCTTTATGCTAGGTTTCCACTAAAGTTCATGAAATTCTAATTTTGAATCTGGCTGACTCTGACTCTTATTTTGATTCTAATTTTGATTCTAAAGCTCCTACAAGTTTTGTATACTTTAATGACTTGAATTACTGCAAAATTTTACTGATGCCTGCTGGTCCAGTCTGTTTTAGTCCAAATGTCGTTGCAATATAAAAAATATATCTAAAAAATACAAAAAATTTTGTGAATTCTCTTGGAGACCCACTTTAAAAACTTTCTTTTTCTTAGTAGATTGTTCAAAAAAAAATTCACGCAAAAATAAGTGGGTGGCGGGGATTAAATTAACTTTTGAAAATTGGAGTTTTGGCCAAATTCCCATTGAAGTTAAAACTTTAATATTGAATAACTCAAAAACTAAATTTTTTAAAAATATGGTTCCAACGGCAAAAAGGTGTCTTTTGATGAGATCTATAATACAAGTATAATGAATCACGCCGGAAAAATACCAATAAAACCCCTTTGTATATCAATTATTCCTGGATAGCTATTAGCCAATTCTTTAAATAGGGATTAAATATAATATTAGATTAGATTAAATTTTATTTTAATAAAATTTTAAAATTACCAATAAAATACAATATAATTATCAATCATATAAGATGAATTAATTTTTTCAACATTTTCGTAAATTGTTTGGCAAATTAATTCCACGTATGCTAAAATACAATAATATGATTTATTACTTAAACCATATTTAACAATCTTATTTTATTAATAATAAAATTTTAATTACAAACTTCGCATTTCTTAGGGGGAGGGAGTTGCAGTAAAAATTTAATGTCAGAGCCAACCGAGGCGAGGGGAAAGGAAGAGCAGAAAGAGTAAAAACTTCTAGGGCAGAGCCAATCAAAGCAAGGGGAAGGAAGAGGTGTTGTGGTAAAAAATTTATAGGTAGCAAACAATTAGAGCAAAAGACTTAAATGACTTAAATGTAAGTAAGATAAGTTTCAATAAATATAAGTCAGTCAGATCCAAAGAAGGCAAAACGGATCGGGGTTTCAGTAAAAATTTATATATTGCAACTAATCAAAGCAAGGAAAATAAAGGTGTTGTCAAACATTTATAGGTCATAATCATTTATAAAAGGAAAGATTAAAAACTGTACGAGTAAACAAATTTATAAATCAAAATCAATCTAAGCAAGAATAAAAACAATAAATTAAACGTTTAACGTTGCTAAGCAACAAATTTTATTTACAATTTTGTTAAAATTTGTTATTTTAATTGAAAATAATTAAGATAACATAATGAATAATATAAGCATTGTTTATATTCGACGCACCCATATGTTCAGGAATATGCGCACAAGGAGGCTTGGAAGCCTCTTTTCAACTCATTCACCAAACCTATTGATTCATATGTGGGGTCGACCCGAATACAATTTAATTTACTTTCGCTGTTGATCTTCCCAGAATATGACATGTTTAAAGTACATATTCCAATACCCATTTATCGAATTATTTTGTGTATTTTAATTTTGAGCTACAGGATATAGTTTATGTTAAAACATTATATTATTTGTCAGAAATACTTTAAAAATTACATTTGTTGTTTAAAACTATTTCCTAAAATTAATTTACAAAATTTATGACATCCTTTATATAAGAGATAAACATACATCTAATTTAAGTTTATTTCATGATAAAATATAAGTAATGTATAAATATACAACATTAATTTTAGCAATTTTATTTTTAATTATTTAAAATTTAATTAAACATGCTCATTTAGAATTACTAAATAAAAAAATTATTTTACTTTTTAATTACAAATTATTATATTAGCTTATTAAAAGCAAATTTTAGATTGAAATAATTTGTTTGCTTGTGCTAATATTTATTGTTATTTATTTTTCCAGTAATTCCGGTAAACTTGTTTTCCAGGACGTCTTAATTCTGCCCATGCTGGTTTATGAGATTTTCTGGGATAGCTATTAGCCAATTCTTTAAATGGGAATTAAATATAATATTAGATCAGATTAAATTTTATTTTATTAAAATTTTAACATTACCAATAAAATTTATCAATATGAAATAAACAAATTTAATTAAACACATAAGTTGAAATAATATTTTCAACATTTTCTTAAATTTGTTTCGAAACTTAATTCCACGTATACCAAAATATAAAAATATGGTTTATTTTTTAACCCATATTTATTAATCTAATTTTAGTAAGATTAATTACACTAATTATACTAATTAATTTTTTTAATTTGTCAGACGCTAATAGCGCTTGGCATTTGTAAAAATACCTTTAATAATTTTCCAAAATCTAAAAGTAACTGGATTTTGTATTAATATATTTTAATATTTGCCAGTCGTTGAAGGCGTTTAGCAAAAGTATAGATTACTATTAAAAAAAATTTTTAAATCAGAAATTAATGAAGCAAATTTAAAATTGAAATAATTTGCTTGATTACATCCATCAACTTAATTTGCTTGATTACGCCTTTTAATCCATTTCTGTTAATTATTAACTTGGTAAAATGGAATAAAATTTTTATCTTTGTTTATTATTTTTTTAAATAATTAATTATTTCTAATTTTTATTATATTTACGGCTTATTACGGCTTAGTTTAGTTTTGGAATTTAAAAAACTGTTTAAATTTATCAGCTTGTTAATATTTGTTTTAATAATTTAGTCTTGCGACCAATTGACTCGAAAACTCGTTATTAAATGTTGAAACGCATGTAACGAATGATGTGACAAATAATGTTATTGGAATTGATTTTAAAATATATTTATTTAATATCTTTTCTAAATAAAAAATTTATTTAAAAATATTATATTTATTTTATTTTTATTTCATTTATACCTTGATATAAAAGATTATTAATGATATCATTGGAAATATCAAACATTTGATCAAATTTCAAAATATATTCATTTGATATAATTTAATTTATTTAAAGAGAAATGTTAACAAAATTTTAATAAACCTTGTTATTTTAATAATACACTTTATAAAAAAACAATACAAATTGTTTTATTAATATATTATTTTGTTTTACAATATTCTGATATTACTTTTCAATGACTTGAATAAAGTATTTGTGTATTAAGTAAAAACTTAACTAATTATTAAATCTAAATTTATTTGAATAAAAATCGATTTAATCTTGGTTAAAGTTTAATGTATAAATTAATTATTCAACATTTATATACAGTATAAATGAATGTATGCATATTTTTCGCCTACATTCCTACTATTACCGTAATATGAAATCAAATTATGAATGAATTGTAATATAATAAAAATTCTTTTCCAACACATTATTTATGTAGACATTGAGTCACTTAATAATAGTTTGTTCACAAAATAAAGTTAAGTCGAGTTTAGAGATAAGGTTTGGTTTATAAATAAATTCAGTTTTGATTACATTTCGATTATTGCTTTCTGTAAAAGATAAGATCATTTTAGAGTAAAATATTTTTAATGAAAAAGTCCCTATAATTTCGTAACCAATGGTTTGGCGCAAACAAACACACAAACAGTTGTCGTTCACAAACACAAGTCATTCATATATTGATGTTTTGATTAGAAAACTATAATTTGTTAATTAATTAAATTATATTTAATTGTGATATTTAAAAGAAGATTATGCTTTAATTATCTTTATTTTGATAGTTTTTGAATATTTAAATACTAATTAATTAAAATTAAATATATTTAACACCAATTTAATTAATTAACAAATTATAGTTTTCTAATCAAAACATCAATATATGAATGACTTGTGTTTGTGAACGACAACTGTTTGTGTGTTTGTTTGCGCCAAACCATTGGTTACGAAATTATAGGGACTTTTTCATTAAAAATATTTTACTCTAAAATGATCTTATCTTTTACAGAAAGCAATAACTCAGACTTAAGGTATGTCTGGCTTTGATGTCAACCGATTCGTCGGTTTAGAGCACTGGTTGTCCGAACAGTTGATATGCAGTATATGTCTGAATGTGTTCAGCAATCCAGTGATCACTCAATGCGGTCATACCTTCTGTGGTCATTGTATTCGCACTTCGATTCAATCTAATGGTTCGATTTGTCCGCAATGTCGACAACGAGTGGTCACTCGAAAGAGGTCCAGAAGTGGAGAAAACACTGAAAGCATTTATAGCACTAATCACTCGATTAACTCAATAATCAGTAAATTGAAGATTAAATGCGATTTCGAACCAAACGGTTGTCGAGAAGTGACTGAACTCTCATTAATGGCCACTCATCTCAAGTCTTGTGATTATAATTTGGAGCGAATTCGGAATGAATTGAATGAAACGAAACAAAGACTGAGTGAAGTGCAGGTGATTTGCAATGAATTTATCGCAAAGCACATGGAGTTGAAGGCCAAGAATGTCGAACTAGAGCTCAGGTGTGCCGAACAGACGAAGGCTTTGAATGCATACAATGCCTCGAATTCGGGTAATGATTAAAATATATATAAATTAATTAAAAGTGAATTAAATTAAACGTTTGAATCAATGACATAGTTGTGGACACAAATACTAATAGCGAACAGAAATGTAGTGTCAAAGACAAGACATCCGAAACCGTTGTCTATATGTGTCCGCAAACGTCCGCTCGTTCTAAGGGATCAACTCTTGCATCGAATACAACGGGTATTAAATTGATTCACATTTTACCGAATATTGTTCACAAATATATTCGGCGTTTGTATTGAATATATTTATTTAAATGTATTGATTAGTTGCACCGGAAGGCCAGTCAAGCGATAACCAGAACAGCGATTATATGTCGATTCGTTTGTTGGAAACGAATGGAAACGAAATCCGCTTTCGGACCAAATCAACGATTCTATTCGGCAAAGTCAAGAGAACTTACGCCGAGAAAGTGGGCCAACCCGTCGGCACCTTTCGGTTTGTGTTCGGCGACTGTCGTATTAACGATACGGACACTCCCGACAGCTTACAGATGGAGGACAACGACATCGTTGAGGTGTATGTTTGGGATGATATGGGTTACAGTTTTGATTAGACCTAATTAAACCACATTTTAATACCGTTTTAATATTTTTCCATTTCTTCAATTAAATAATTTTCGAGATTTTCAATCTTTTAGTTCATTTCGTTGGCTTTGAAATTGTTCCAGTATCAATTTTCTATTTTATTTTAATTCACATTTTGTTTGTTTTTTGGATAAAATGTAACTAAATTTTGATTAAATTTATTTTATTTGAATAACATTTATTCAGATTTTTTGTGGTTTTTGTTTAATTAAATTTTTTGTTTTAATTGCATATAAAAATATTTTTTCGAATTTTGTTTTTTTTTAATTTTCAGATAACGATTATTTAATGCACCAAGCATCTGCTAATAACTATTATAGGCTATATTAGAAACTTTCGGTTTAGGTTTTTTAAAATAAGAAAAATTAGTAAAACATCAAGAACAAGTTGAAATGAATACTCAATTAGTAATATTAATAAACAAATTGTAAAACAAGTGATTAATGTAATGAAAACACCGATAAAGTCATTTAAAGCTAAAGCTTTGAAATCAGTTTTATTTATTTGATTATTAAACGCAAATAACTTATCGCTGTCTCTCAAAACAATCCGCAATTTTTGATCAATTATGCCATTTGAAAAATATCGCATAATTCTAATTAGAAAAAGATATATTTGTTAATAAAATTTTTCAGACTTAAAGATTCTTTATAACAAAACATCATTTTGGTTTTGACATTAAGATTACATTTTATAAATTGCTTTAGAAAAAATTATCAGGACAAAATTAACATTTATTTTCCCATAATCTATCGCATAATTCTAAATAGAATAAAGATATAATAAAATTTCTCAAATTTCTAGTTTATTTATAAATAACATAACAACAATCTTTGTGTGTTTTTATTTTTAAAGCTTAATTTTTATAAAAGGCTCCAAGTCACAATTGTCAGTTAAAATTGGCGTTTATTTTCCCTATCATCTGAAATACAAAAATATTTGCAAAAATAAAATACTATAAATGCAATAAATTTCGGCAAAAATATTTGCTTTTTGGTTAAAATTAAAATAATATTTACAAAATTGGGGATAAATTTAATTAAATTAAATTATAATTATAAAGATTTTGAGTGTTTTTTAACACCTTCTACCTAATCTTTGCTCATTTTCTAACAAGCTAGTTTTTATATATAAGTTTTAATTAGTTTATGCTGTCTTAATTATAAGTTATATTAATAAAACATTTAAATTCTAATGTAAATTGTAAAATAATTTCTATAATAAGAAAATTTGTACTAACCTTTCATTTAATAAATTACGGAATTTTACTCTTAATCGTCGACTCGAAGCGATTGTAAGTGATTTACAATCAAAGTCTTTGTTCATATAATCGAAATATGAATTTAGTTTAAATTCTTTTGATAATATAATTAAATTTTGTTTCATTGGTATTTCCGGCAAAATTATTGCATATTTTCCAATCGATACGCCTTTTATCCATTTTAGTTGATTAATAATTTGGTGAAATGTAATAATATTTTTATCTTGGTTTTTTATTTTTTCAAATAGTTTTTTATTTTTAATTTTTATTGTATTTAACGAACTTTCTGTCAATATTAGTTTGGTTTTTGAACTTAAAAAACTGTTTAAATTTGTCAGCTTGTTAATATCTGTTTTAAAAGTTAGTCTTGCGATCAATTGACTCGAAAACTCGTTATTTAATATTGAAACGCATGTAATGAATGATATGATTAGTAATGTTATTGGAATTGATTTTAAAATATATTCATTTAATTTCTTTTCTAAGTAAAAAATATTTATTAAAAATATATAATAATTGTTTAAATTTTATTTTATTTATACCTTGATATAAAAGATTATTAATAATATTATTGGAAATATCAAATATTTTATTAAATTTTAAAATATATTCATTTGATATAATTTTGTAAAATAATGTTAACATTATTAATACTAAAATAATTGACATAATAAATAATAGCCAGATAGTTATATTAAATATACCAATAAATGCAAACATTCTTGATTGATATTGGTTATTTGATTGAATCAAAATATATTGATTTTCCATAATATATGGAGTCGTATAGTCGAGTATTTGTTGTGTAAATGGCTTTTCATGATAAGCAAATGGAGAGAATATTATATCAGCTTCCTATTTTATTAAATATGCAAATAAGTTATTTTTAATATACAAATTTGTTTGGAAATTATTAAGTCAACATGTTTAAATATTTAATAATAAAATAATTTTTATTATTAACAATTAAATAATTTATAATAGCAAAATAAGTTGATTAAATATAATTAATTTTATAATCAATAATTTATTATAGTGAAATTTGCATGAAAATTTAGATCTCAAACAAATCAATATAAAGAAAGTTGAGGTGATTTTGATTAGGCTTACTTATCTAAAAATTTTTATACTTAATTAAGTTACTAAGTTTTGAATGTAAGTTCTATTATAGCGGTTACTTATAAACCCATACCCAATAAAAGACATTTTTATTAATTTATTAAAAATGTTATTAATTAAAACTTATTTAACCAAATTTCATAGTTTGCTCGAAGTCTGCAAATATTTTAAACGCCTTTAATAGAAATAAAAATTTTAATCTAAAAATATATTAGTAATTATATTATGAGTATAATTAATATATGAGCATAACTTATTACTATAATCGCATAAATTCTTATCTGAGTTATAGTTTTCAAACTTTTGATGTCTTTAAATTTTAAATTTTAAATTCAAACGTCTTTTATCAAAAATATTTGATTGAAATTTATTTTTAAAAACGACTTATTTTTTTTTATTTTTAAAGTACATTTACACTAGAGACAAGACTCGAGTCGGTTCGGTTTCGGGTCCGGTCGGGTTACGCCTAAAAATTTCGGGGTCCGGGTCGATTCGGGTTGCTTTTCTAAAAAAGTCGGGTTAACAAGTGTCATTCCGAAATTGTATATAATCAAATATTTATTAACTTTTTCGTTATAATTCATTTCAAATAACTACAAATTGAAACAAATATAAAGTTTTAATCTTTAAATCAATTTGGAAAAATTGTTATTAACTTTAAAAATATTAAGATATCTATAATTGTTTTTATATAAAAATTATTTAAACTTGTTTTATATTTGCTAAAACTATGCTAGTAATAATTTTAACCTAGTTGATTAAAACTGTTTACACAAAGTATATAAAACTATAAAATTATAAACTGATATTAACCGTATACTATTAATATATTTTAAATATCGTAATTAAATCTCATCAAAACAAATAAAATGTTGCCAATAAAACTAATGTTTGGTTTGTTACTTGTAAGTTTTTAAATCAGAGTGCAAATATTTATTTATAAAAATCAGTTAATTTTATATCAGTCAAACAATAAATCAAATTTAATTTATAATATTAAATAATATAAATTATAATTGTTTTATTATTTAATTCGGGTTGGATTTCGGGTCGGGTTAGAAATTTTTGTCTGTCGGGTCGGGTCGGTTTGGATTAACATCATAGAAATTTCGGGTCGGATTGGCAAAAAATAACCCGATTCTTGTCTCTAATTTACACATACCCTGGAGTATACGTACATAAAGTAAAATTTCACTTTAAATGTATGTGTACTAATATGTGAGGCAATAATTTAATAATATAAGAATATTAAGTTAATTTACCTTAGCTATTATTTTGCCAATATGTCCAGTCCAACTTTTATTAGGCAACTGTTTACCTGAATCTGTTTCTACTAAAAATATATTATAACTAAAATTTAATGATTTCGATATATATTTTAACATGTCACATTGTACTCCATTACAAATATTGCCGATATATTGAATCCATGGTTTGTGCGGATAAATCAATATATTTAGATTTGAATACATTTTTAATTAAAAACTAAGTTAAATAACTCTTTAAACTTAGTGTTAAATAATTATAAATAATTTTAAATTTTATTATATTTAATACTCGAGTGCTTTCTGTCCTTCCAAACCTGTCTCAGGAGTTATATATGGAATTATATAAAAGTTATAAATAAAATAAAATATTGATTTAAGCAACTAACATTTATAATTAGTTTATATAAAAATTATAATAATATTTAACAATTGCGACTATAAACGAATAAATGTTCATAATTTATATAATTTTAAGTTATTTAAATAAAAATATTGACAAAATTTTCAAAAACGTTATTATTTTAACAATACAGTGTATAATCAAACAATACAGATTTTTGACATATTTTAACTATTACGTTTGTAATTTTGAAATATCTATTGAATTAAAATTTTAGCATAAAATTAATAATCTATTTATACTATAAATTTTTATTTCATTACTTATTTTATTTTATTTTTTTAATCATTTATCTAATGTATGCCAACATTTGCTAATTCATTAACAAATTAAAAAAATTTTATAATTTTATTTTATTAGAGTTAAATGTAAAACAAATTTTAAAATTTTTATATTTTCGTAGATACAGTCGTAACTATTTGAAAATAAAATTATATTTAAATATTTATGATAAAATTTAAACAATAAATATAATTTAATTTATGATATTTATGATAAAATAAATTTTTAAAAATAATTATTAAAATTGTATTATAAATATTTTGTTTATTAAGTAGCGTGTTAAAATAATTATTAAAATATAATCAAATAAAATTTTAATAAATTTTGAACGAATTAAAATTAAGTTTATTTTATTAATTTTTAATATTTTTATTATTTTTAATATATTTTTAATTATTTTATTCACTAAATTTAAAAATTTATATATTTTTTCATCTATAAATTAACTTCTGTTTTAAGTTTTGCGCTATTTCTTATTAAAACAAAATTTTTTTAATATTTAGTTTTAAATGTTAAATAATTTCTTAATTTAAAAAAATTTGTATTTTATTAAAGAATTAAATTTACAAATTATTACAATATAAATAAATAAATGTTAATTTTGATTAGCGCCAGCAAATTTTTCCTGTGTTTGTTTTTATATAAAAGTGCATAGCTTATGTGCATACCCATGTTTGGGTATAAAAGTGCATACCCAAATAAAGACAATATATTTTTACGCATCTATCTGCATCCTTCTATCTGGAACTAATTGTAATATAAATTTTATATCATTTTTGATTTATTAAAAATTATTTGTACATATTGTAACACTATTTTTATGATTAAAATTATTGCATTTTAATATATATTTTACAAATATTTTTATTAAATTATTTTTTATTTTATTTTATTATTTAAAAAATTAGTTATTGCATAAAATATAAATTATACAGTATATATACCTCAATGCATATAAATCCAGAAAACGTTTTTTTAATAAGTTTTTTATTTATTGAGTTATAAGTCTAATTTTAATAAAAATTATAAATAAATATTAATAATGTAATTATTTCAAGTTTTACAATTTAAAAGCCTGCTTTTCGGTAGATATACACATTTAAAATCAAAATTTAATACTTACTAAAAACCAGAAATCGAGAAGGTCTGCCAATTCAGTAGGGGATCAGAGGAGGGATTTTTCTCAAATTTTTGGCCAAAAACCTAGGGGGGAGGGGTTAGGGAGGGGATTTTTTCAAAAACGCTCAAATATCTATATATTTAGAATAAAATTTTGCCTAATTTAACTGGATTTAGCACCAATTTAGGGAAAATTTTCTAATTTTTGGCAAAAAACACAAAAAATTTGCCGTTATACCTCGAGGGGATACCTTTCATTGGACCAAATGCTAGGAGGAATAAATCCAAATTTTTGCCTGATTCCTCCTCTCCTACTCGTTCTCTGCAAAAAACTAAGCTATATATTTTGGTAAAAACCTTTCCAATAATTGATCACATTTTTCGTGTATAATTAAATATAAAATTGTGTTAAATTTTACTCAAATAAAAATAATCTTAAAACAGGTTTTAGCCATTTGGAAAAAACCTTGGTGAAATGTTTTTATCTTAATATTTAATTTTTTAAATAGTTTTTTGGAGGGGAGAAGCGGCATGAAGTGGCGAACGGAACAGGTCGGCGAATGTAGCGATAGCTCGACTAATATCTCTTCAAAAATCTCTAATTAATCGTTTAAATCACTTTTCTTATCTATAATACGATTACAATTCATTATTCATTAATAACTCATTCTTTTTAATCTAATACTCATAAAACTGATTAATATTAATAAATACTATTATGTAATACAATGACTGTAAGTACAGAGAGGGTGACGAGAGAGGGCTGACGACTGGTAGAGTGAGTGGGTCTGCGAGAGGTCATTGGGGTCAGAGTAAGGAGTTATGCGCGAGAGTAGGGCTGAGAGAGGACAGTTGGAATTGAAGCGCTCATCTGAGTGGTTGTTCTCGAGCCGGTCCGAAGTGAGCGCCCAGTCCTGTATGACCGTATTGCGGACCATATGTACGGCCAGTCGCCGCCTATCGATCGCTGTTCTCTCTATACAAACAAATCTGATATAAAATCGATATAAGAGTTCTGTAATTAAGTTTTGTTTCTAATAAGTGCCTCAATAATCAATAAAAGTATTAAAACTTCTTCGGAATCTGATTGCTAATTAAGCGATTAGTGTTCAATCGCGTGAATCATCAGGGAAAACTCTTTAGTTCTCGCACAGCAAGCGAAGTGGTGGCTGAGTGACTCGTAGGCAACGCTCCCGTGAGCTGTTCGCACCCCCGCTAACAGCACTTCTCCAGCAAAAGCCCTACATTATACGCCGAGTCGCCAGAACAGCCATTACAGGCATCAGACCAAATTTATTTAAACACTCTATTTCGAAAATATATTAAAAATTAAATTATTACAAAACTATTGATTAAATTGCGTTTTTAATAATAGATAATTAAATTATATAAAGTATTATTTTTAAAATGTTCTATTTATAGTAAAATTACAAATAGAATTTATTTATAAAATAAATAAACTATTAATTTCATTTATATTATTAATTTTTAAATTGTAAAAATTATTATTTTAGCATTTATGCCAAAATTTACCAACGGTTTAATAAAATTTTAATGTTTATATAATTTAATATTGAGATAATTGATATCTCACTCGTCTCAAAGTCAGAGCTAATATTTTTGTAAAACTTTTTACATCTAACTATCAATGACTACATTAACTCTTAAATATGTCCAATGTAATATTGTTTTAATTTTAGAGAATTTAAAGATAATAAAAATACTCATTTACAAATTAAGTAGGATCATATTATATATATATTGTATAAAGCGGTAATCTCCAATTATAAAAGTTTAAATGTGTTAGTTAACTTTTTTACTTTTTATTAAACATGTAAAAATAAGATAACTATATAGTAGGCCTGTGTGAAACCTAAGAGTTCAAAGTGTTTGTTAGGTTTTTGTTGTTTGTTTACAGAAACAAAACAAGTTATCTGCAGTGAATTTAATATCGCGGTTCACTTTGCAGATATATTGTCTTTTAGTGTTTAATAAATAGTAAATAAAGCTATTTTACAGTTTGAACTCTTAGCTTTTGCCCAGGTCTACTAGATAGGCTTAAAATTGATTCGCAAGGCTTTGCAAATATATTGTTTTGTATTTCTAAATAAACAGTAAAAAAGATAACACTTTTGAACACTTAATAATTGGAGAACGAATTATGATATGGTGTAATATTTAATTCGAATAACTAGTGTTGTATACTTACGCGGGAAATTCCCTTGGCATAAAACTGTAAAACGATTGTACAACCAAGTTGGTAAAACGACGTAAAAGTTATCGAAAGTCAATGCTTAAAGCATTGCTAAAATATTGTAGATGATAAAATATAGACTTATTTTTCCCCTTTTTACAATAAATTAATGTACTAGATAAGTAAACTTCTACTACTGTATACCAGAGAAGCGCAACATCTCATAGTTCAAAAGAGTTGATTAACAATTTAACTGTTTGCTAAACATGCAAAAACAAT
>JAQFXP010000339.1:0-33185 GCA_034693685.1 Belba bartosi | reverse complement strand
ATTATTCTATAAATAAAAAAGTTTAAATAAAATTTTGTATACCTCACTCTATATGGGCATGCCCAAACACCATAAGGGATTTTTTGTAATTATGGTCAAACTCACTTATAAGGGCATGCAAGTATATGCGCGGGAATACGGTAATAATAACGACTTGTCGTACATAAAAAGCTGTAATGAAATACAAATGACTTGAATGAGTGAAACAGTGTTTGAAATCTAAATGTTTTGGTTATTATGTAATGCAATGAATGTTTGCTTTGGATTTCGGTTTGAATATCGCTTTTGATTACAATATTAGACTTAAATGAGTTAAACAACACTTAATATTGAATTCAATACTCAGTTTTAATCTCAGTTTCAGTTTAATTATTGATTTATTTGTTTTGTTGTTATTTTGTGTCAAATCAGCCATTGATTGGAAGTGACGTTAAATGCGATAATAATTTAATGAATCAATTGAAGTGATTATTAAATAAATTCTTAATCATTAATAAATAAATAACTGTAACAAAGTTGAAATGAATTGAAGTGAAATCAATTGAAAACTAAGACTAATGTTTATTTTCCGTTATTTAGTGAAACAAATATCGGATAAAACTTAAAGTAAGCATAAAATGAATAATTGATTGCATTTTCCACTCGTTTTCACTCTTCTCTCAAACCGTTGAGTGTTTTCGAAATTTTAATTAATTCGTGTCTTCAGTGTTGCTGACAATCAATGGAAACTTCAGAGCCGTCGACATCAACGACAAGCACTTCCACTATCAATAACAGCAGTTGTGGTCAAACAGCCGACAACAGCAGCGCTGACCCGAACGCCGGTCAGTCGGTCGACGAGTTTCTGTCTACGGGTCGGACCGGACGGCGCAATGCGATGCCGGACATACTCGAAGAGAAGGCCTCGCAGTTGACCACTTCTGACCTTCCAAACCAACTCGAAAAACTCAACTTTAATGGTATTTAACCATTGATTGTCTCATTGATTGATTGATTGATTTGTTCATTCAGTTTATACACAATTTATTCAAAGTTTAATCAAATTCACAATTTTTGAGAATTAATTTAATTATGCATTTATTAATTGCATTCAATTTTATTTATTATTCATTTATTAATTTAATCCTTATTTGTAGACAAATAACAAATATTTATATTTAATTAATTCAAAATAGCCTTTCTTTTGAATATATATTTATTTTTGATTTAAATTATATTAATTTATTTGTAAATAACTTTAATTCAAAAATTAAATTCTATATTCATTTATTATTTGCATTTTTCTTTATTTATTTTTATTTATTATATAATATTTGCCAAAAGTGTTAAATAATCAGAAGTGTGGCCTTACTGTGCACTAGTAGTACCTGCACCTGTATTTAACTGTCCAAGCTGTAGTGCAAGTACCACTAAAATTGATTCTGATCCAATTTATTATTTAATTCTTGTTATCTGTT
Organism: Belba bartosi; assembly: GCA_034693685.1. Classification (NCBI taxonomy): domain Eukaryota; kingdom Metazoa; phylum Arthropoda; class Arachnida; order Sarcoptiformes; family Damaeidae; genus Belba; species Belba bartosi. Next base: position 31,728 of record JAQFXP010000339.1, on the reverse strand, counting down.
TTTGAATTAGTTTTTGATTTTAGTTTCGAATAAATTATATCATTTGACTAAATACTCGAAACGAAAACACAAATTCATTCAATACTAAACTCTATATTTAGACTCAACTCAACCGAATGGTAGTTCTGGTGAATCTTCGGGAACTGCTTCGTGTAGTAGTAATCAGAATAAATGAGATTTTCTTTTCACACAAAACACTATTATTTTGGTTGAAATCGGGTTTTTCAGAAATCTCTTGAAATATGAGAACTCGAATCGTCGTTAATATTGAGAATAATTGCGATTCAATACAGACTACTCTCTGATCGAAATACAATGTTATGTCAACTCTATTATTGACACAAAAACGTAATACATATTAGCATTGAATCACATTCTTTAAGAGACTTGATTCCAAAAGTAGTTAAAAATGCTTTTAAATAATTTATTACTACTTAAGAGCCTAACTATTACTGAATGCACAGAATATTTGACATAAAAAATAAGTTTTAATAAAAACGAAATCGTTTTTATGACTCTCGAAGGATTGAAATTAATAAATATTATATTAATAACATTTCGAGACTTTGTTTCAAAGCAAAAATAAATTGAAAACTTTTGATCGACTTTAATGGAAATGATATAACCAGTGACTCTAAAACTTGGATCGAATGTCATAGACTCGACACTTATCTCATTGTTGGCACTCTATTAGCTCCGATGGCTGTGATATAGGTGTGGAAGTGGAAACGACTCGAAGACTAGGAATCAATTGATTTGTTTGTTAGACGACAGCCAACAGAAAATGGGTTTTTATGTAAACACCAGAATTGTCTCGAATTGAAGTAATTCTTATAGAAAAGTCATTTTGGGCACAACTCTCAGATTAACGCAAACCTAATGGTAATGATGTGCCGACACATCAATCCATTCACTTTTTATTGAACATTAAGAATATCTTTAATGGTCTTATGTCTCACAAACTAATCATCAAATTTGTAAAATGTATTCTAATTGTAAATAAGCGCTTGTTTTGCATATGAGTTGACATTACTTTCCTAAGAATTTTTGTAAACAAAAATAAATTAATAAAAAGAAATTGTATTAACTATAAATAGAACCAAAAAATGGAAAACAATTGAATAAATTCTAGTCATTATATAAAAGTACAGTAAAAGAAAAAATTAATTGAATTCTTATGAATTAAGCCATAATTTAAATTTTTAATCATCTTTTAAGTCGTTATACAGTTTGTCATAAAAAAGAAATTAATGTAAAAATGAAAATAAAGTGAATTTCTCGGAGAAAAAACATTAATGTATTTTCTGTGAAAATATTTTCATTCTTTTCTCTTCACTTTTTCCGATTAACTATTAGTCAGTGTTTGTGATGTTTGTGGTGTTTGTGGTGTTTGTGGTGTTTGTGGTGTCTATGATGTCTATGTCTTTCCTGCGAATTATGTCTGCGCTCTCTATGCTTTCGATGCCTTTTGTACTCAATTCTGGTTTCATAGGAATCACTCGAATCGTGTGTTTTATGTTTTCGAATATTCGATTCACTAGTGTTTGGAATTGGATTCGATTCCGAACTCACATTCGGTTCTAATGTTTTCCAATGGCTTTCAATTACATTCCGAAGTATTTCAGAATAAGATTTTCCTCTCGAGTGCACACTTTGAGTTCGATATGATTGACGTTTTCTCTTCTTATCTCTATTATTGGCAATCATTTGCAGTTTGTCGTCGACTTCCTTAAGATCTGGATTCGGAGTCGATTGTAAGCTCTTCTGGTGCTCAGAGAGTAAATCAGTTCTCAGAGAGAAGTTGTAGTCGAAGTCGCAGTCGTTGTCGCAGTCGTCAGATTTGGAAACGTTCCGACATTTGGTCTCATCTCTACTTCTCTGTATAATGTGATCATAAAGTGCTAATCGCTGTTGAGCTGAGGGCTCAGTACGACATCGATCGCCACTAAACCCAACATCTATTGGTGCGCCTAAAGGGTAGACCCAAATGTCATTGAATTAATCGATAAAACCTACGAAACAGTAATCAAACACTTGTTCTGCAAAAGTGGAAATGTATTCGAATATTGATATCATTTGAAGTGTTTTACTGCATATCATATCAAAAGTAAATTTTAATAAATTTGATTTTATTTATATTTAAGGATACAATCGATTCATTCCATCGATTTTTGCATATTTTTGTGAATATTTGTTGATTTGCTGTAAAAATAAAATCAAATCTAATGAATATGTTCTATAAAATTATGTTTGCTTTAAGTCAACAAATACTATATAACTATAACAATAGCAAAAACGCTATAATATTACCGACGAGTCTATCAAAAGTTCATTCATTAAATCAAAATTAGTTTATGGAAACGACTTATAGTTCAGTCAAACAGGAAATTGTTTTTTGTTTCACAACTGAACACAACATCTCTGTTAAACAATTCTCTATAAGTTTTGTATTAAAGCCAACTCTGAATAGACTCCAATCTATTAACTATAAGCGAATCAATATTTACCTAAAATTTTTCGTTCAATTTGTTTATCGATCATAAGAGGCCTTATGTGAGGACTTGTCTCGTAATAAAAGGCAGAGCCGAGTGAAACGCTTTCCTATCAAAACATAATATAATGTAATATAATATAAATAATTAGAATTATATCGATTTTTCATTTAAAATAAATTCAGATAAGACTAAGTCTAACATTTAATCATAAATATTATTAAAAAATAAAATAAAATAAAATAAATATTTAATCGAAATTACTTTTTTAAATATTAAAAATGCAATAAAATATAATTGTCTTCACTTACAATGTCTTCATCTCTATATCCAATTGCTTTGAATTTACACTTATCTAAGTGTCTGTCAATTGAATTACTGGACATCCGATGGTTGCCATCGAAAGGACATAAAACCATTTGTTCGCTCTTTCCATACAATTTAATTAAGTCTAAGTTTTAATTAATTTTAGATTAACTTTAAATCTTATACATTGTTTAAGTGATTTAAATCCCATTTGAGTTCATTCAGCAATTTATTGATTGATTTTTCGCATTCGGTTCCAAATGTTTGCAATTCTTCTAATTCTTGTAAACGTTTTGATTTATTTATATTTAATAACATTTTAATTAAACTATTTTTATTTCAACACTATATTTGTAATTCTTCTAATTAATAAACAATACTAATAAAGAGTAAAAAATAATTTTAAAACAATTTGTTTATAAACTAAACGCAAATATTTAAATGAAATTAAATTGAAATAAAATTACATAATATTTGTTTACATTATATTTTGTTTGTAAAACGTGTGAATGCCGTTCATCAATGATGTCATAATTGTTATTTTATTATAATATAAGATTTTAGCTTAATCTTATTTATAAACTATTATTAAATTAATTTTAATCAAAATATTAATTATATATTTATTTAATTTTAAAAGCAAATTGTTTAAATATTTAAATTTAATTAATAGCAACTAGGCAATTTGTTTAATTTATAAAAATGACATTATTTATGAACAATCAATAAAACGAAATGTTTTGTATTATTTAAACATTAGTTTAAATATTTAAATATATAAAAACGTGTTTTTCATTCAATTATATTAAATATATTTTTAATGCATTTAATTTAAATTCGTTTAATTATTATATATTATATATTATTTGTTATTTATTTGTTTACAACTGAAGTGATGAGCAGTAAAGACGAAGAGATAATTAGGAGCGAAGTCCCGAAAGACGTGAAGAGTAGACAAAAGGGAAGTCGAGGCGAATGTGAAGACATTGACGAACAGAACTGGGATCTGTCTTCAGTTGTTTCTGAGGACACTCTGAAAAGTGTGATAATTGATGACAAAAACGATCGAAAATTATATCGAAAAGTGTTTATATCCGCGCGAAGAGAGCCGTTGAGAGTCCGATCCATCGATGGTCTGATGAATGTCTGTCGGAATGCCTTCGCATTCCATCGCTTCAGTTGTGGCGCAAAACTGATGACCGCTTTAGTCAGAGACCGAAGAACTCCGCACTTCGTTATAATGAAGTCGGCGTTCATTTTGTTCACTCAAGACGTGACTAATTGTGTCAATAATAACAGTCTTTTAATCCAATCAATGAAAAACATATCGCGATATGATATTAGCAAAAGTGAAATAATATTAGAAATTATTATTAATTTTATTCGAATTAATAACAGAACTGAAGCCAAAAGTTATATCGAATCGAATCAACGGATTATAAATTCAGGAAAATATCGAAAGAATGAGATAATCGACTCATTCCTCAAATGTTATATTTGTTTCATTGATTTTATGGAATGGAAGGAATCGGTCGCCGAAACCAATCATTTCTTTTATCAATCGAATCGATTGATTGCAGAAAAGACTAAACTTTTGTTAAAAAAGATAATAACCGAAACCAAAGACATTGTATTCGATATATTTGTTTTGATTTTATTGGAAATGTTTGAATTCGCCGAAGAGTTTACGGAAGCGATGGATGTCTTAGAAGTTTATATCAAAAATAATAGCAATCACTTGAATGCTTACATTTATTTATATAACTTTAGTCTCAAATATCCAGATTTGGTCTCTACTGAACAACAGTTGAATGCTTTGAAAAACATTTTGAAGTATTCGCCACAAAATTCATTAGTTTTAGACATTATTGGCAAAAATGTTCTGACGATTGTAAGTGAGTTTCAAGTAGTGATGGAATATATTGATTATTATAAGAATATGAATGATATTAATGCTTGGATTATATTAAAAGATATAATCAGTTCTATTAGTGACAAAAAAGTTAGGAAAACAATTGTTGACATTTGGAAAGATATTTATAACACACTTTGGGTTCGACTTCACTGTAATCACAATAAAATCAAACGAATCGATGAAAACATTATTGAATTGATTCGCTGTAAACAAGAAATAATTACTTTTTTCTACTCTTCCTCTCATTCTTATGTCATTCAGACTAATAGATTGATTGATGACTTCAAATCTATTTATACAAAGTAACTAAAATTTGAATTTTTAGGACATTTTGAGTTTTATTTAAATTAATTAAGTTATTTATATTAAAAATTAGTTATATTTTGATATTATCTAAAACAATGAAAATAATATAAAATTTATTGATTGATTTGCTTCCATTAGAGTTTAATGAATAGAATAATTAAATTTATTAAAATATATTTAATGAGTTTTTTATTTTAGTTTTTTATCTGATTGTCATTTGTTTGTAAATTAACTTATTTTGATTAAAACACTGGAAATACTGTATAATAATAAATGTTCTGACAAACCATTACTGAGTGGAAAGTGCTAAAAGTGTTTAGTTGTCTTATAAATTATAAGCTATAATAAAATGCAATAACTATTTGAATGAGTCTTTTGCGTGTATTTCACTAATCAAGAGAGTCTATCATTAGATTTCAAGAATTTAGTTTATTTTAACAAAAAAGTAATTTTATGCGAAGTATCAGTTAAGTCATCACTTGAATCGATTATAATTGCATTCAATAATATTAACTTAATATTATTGAAGTTTAAAAATGAAAGTTTTTGTCGGAATTAGTGAAATAATTGGATATATAATACAATTGTTATAATATCCTTCAATTGATCAATTGAATAGCATATGAACTAATGAACTGATTGAAACAATTATTGCAGTTTTATTAATAGTACAGGTATAAACATATAAATATAGAATTTAGTAAAAATTGATTAGATTTTTGTCCCTGACAATTTCCGCGTTTATTCCAAATCTTTTTTACAGAACATTAGTAAGCATTTAGTGAAAACTTTTGTATTAAATAATATATAAATGTTTTTACTATTTTGATAATGAATTGCGTATTAGATAGAAAGCAAAATTAAAAACTTATTTAAAGATCGAGTGTCTCAGGAACTCTTGCTCTCCTCCTATACTGTACTGTATGTTCAGATAAGGCCAAAGTTGAAAAACCGATTGCGTGTTTGAGAATTACAACAATTTAATTGTTTTTTTTAATATCTACCAGAAATATAATCTTTTTAAATCATTTAGTTTTGGCAAAATAATCATTAAACTTGTTACTTTTATCGCTACTATGTTTCTCAATTCAGAACTAACAATAAAAACATTTCGTATAAAAACAAAAATGCTAGACAGAGCAAAACATTTCATTAAATTACATTGCTTAAACAAGACTAAAATTGTTTTAATAATGTTTTTCTAAAACTTGCAACTAAAACTTAAAATTGTAAGTTTTCTATCAAATTTTTCGGGTTTTTATTTGATTAATTTTTTTTCTGTAAAATATGGATTTAATGTATTGAATTAAACAATCGAGGTGGTTAAATTATATGGATTTAAACATAAAAATGTTTATTATTGTTAATTTTTTTATTATTTTTTTTTGAATAACTTTTGTGAAAAATTATTTTATAAAATGGTTTAAGGTAAAACCAAAAGTATACAGTAAATATTAATTTTGCAAGTTTGAAACAACGTAAAAAGTACTCATTTGCATAATATATACACTGTATATTATTTTATACTGTTTAATAATATTATGTATATTAGTATTACTTTAACTTATTGTAGAGTTATCATTGTTAATTAATTAATTAACCTTGTTTGTGAGAAAATTGTGAATTTTATTTTATGAAAAGTTTTCCAAACTTTTACATAATAATTTGTTTTCAAAATACTCAGTTTCTAAATTTTGCAATAATTTCCTCTAATTTTATAAGGATTCATCTGTCCAACATTTATATTTATTGTTTTGTTGAAATTTTAAAGACTGCATGCAATTTACAGATTAAATATTACAATATAATTTATATAAAGAAATCTCAAGATATTTTCATATTTATTTTGAAAAATTCAAATATATTATCAATTTAATAATCAGAATTCATTAAATAGGATACAAATCAGTAATTAATTTAAAATCGCAAAACAATTCTGTCAAACGATTTGTTTAGTAAGCAATTATCATATATGGGGTTCTGTCGCAACTGGTTGTGTCCTCATTGTTGTCTTCAATGTCCTGATTGTTATGTCTAATAAAAACATATTATCATATTTTTTGAAACAAAGACCACTTAATCACAATTGATTGACATTTGCAGTACTGGAAGACTAGCTCTGAAAATGAATTTACAATTGAATTGAAGACGAGTTGGAAAATAAGAAAAGAATTGAAAGAATTAGATATTTTATTCGATTAATTATTTAAAAAGAAGTAGACTATAGGTTTAATTATTTTTATAATTGCAATTTTTAACAATTGATCAAGTAAAAAACTAAAAATATTATCTATACATATCTGTAGATATCAATGCATATTCATCATAACTTATCGAAATGTCAATTCAAACAAATTTGAAATTTTTAACAATTTTATATTTTTTATATTAGAAATTAATTTTATCTTTAAAATTTAATCTTAAGGTTTGGGCAAAAGTTTTAGTTCATTTTATTTTTTCAACATTTAAAGAATTTATAGATTAAATTAAATAATTTTTATTTTAATCTTTTATACTTTTATTATTCATTAGATAACTTTAAATTAAATTAATTGGTTTTTAGAATAAAATTTATATTAAATAAACTTTATTTCTATAAATAATGCAATGAACTCTCATTTATAATTGAATTAACAATTATTTTAATGAGTTTTAATACCATTTAATTTAATTTACACTAAATGAGTAAAACATTACAAAATTTAGTCGAATTTGTGTCGAAAATTTCTACAAACTTATGAATTTTGTTGAGCTTTGAGTTAAAGTATAATTTTAATAATTAGAGGATTGAGTTCTGAATTAAACTATAATTAAATATTTTGCAAAACCAAAAATTCAAGGATTCTTCATTTGTAGGGAAAAGAAATTATTTAATTATAAAAAGAAATTTAATTTAAATGCAAAACATTCCTCAATAGATAGCATCAACTAATTGAATGAAATTGTTATTTAAATTATAGAAGACCTCAAACGGAATATTTAAATTGTAATCAGAAGTTATTCCGAACCACAAGTAAAATGATTTATTTTAGACTAAATTATTATTGTTTTGACGACATATTTGTTAGTATACTTAAAATAGTAATAAAATTTTAATTGTATTAAAAAATATTGAAATACTTTTATTCAATAGAATTAATTGTTGAAAAAATTTCTTTTCAGTTATTGTCATGAATTTAAAAGATAAGAAATAATTTTAAAAATTAGACATAAATTTATGGCAAGCTTAAAACTTATGAATAATTTGTATTATTATGAAATTTAAAAGTTTTTAATTAGATATTATAATAAGAAAGTGGTTTTATTCAAACGCTGCTAACCAATGGAACTAATTCTAACGTAAGCCAAGATTTAAGCCTTTAGTTTAAGACAATGAGTTATGATTGTCGTCTAAATCAAGGTTAAAATTCTTTTGAAAATTCATAAGTTAAAAAATTGAAAAAATTGACTTCACTTTTAAATTAATTGAAGAGACAATCAAGAGTTTGAGCCAAACAAACACTGAAAGAGTATATAAGCAAATATGTTACGCATCGAAGACTTGTGAGAAAGTTAATTAGCTTGGATCGTTGTCACTGTCAGTCTAACTGTGCGTTTTCTCAATTAATTTCATTAAAACTTTAATTTTTCACAATATATTTGAATAAAAGACTAAAAAAGGAAACCAAAACTCAGTGATACCTAACAGTAATTTTATTTATGTGTAATCCAGAGGCCATTCATTCTTTTGAATCACGCATTTTGTGCGCTTCCGAAAAACAAATAAATATTTAAAAAATAACTTTTGTGTTAAAAATTTATTCCAAAATTAGATACCGTAGCAAAAGATTGTTTGGCAAAGATAATAACCGGAATACTCTGTTGAGCTGACAATCTAAGCAATCCATGCAATCCATGCAATGAGAGAAATGAAACGCCTTATAGACTGCACTCTCGCAAACCTCTCGAATGAACACTAGCCCTAAGACAAAGTTGGAAAACACTTTCATTTTTTCAGTGTTCAGCTAAGCGTTAAATTAAGTGAAGAGATGGGAAGTTATGTGAAGAGAGAATAAAATTGAGTTATACTTATATTGGCCACAAATGGGAACAGCGGTAGAACAGTGGCAAAGATGTGTTGATCGCGATATCATAACAACCCATAACTAGAAAACGGTTTTTGGGTCGACTCTAACCTTTACTTTTGATGACTTATTTTGTCGAACAATAACTTTTTTCTTCATTTCTATGAGACCTCGTTTGAACACATTGTAGTGAATCTGAATACATAGTTATCATATCAGATCATCCCATCCCTGCTGTCATTGATATATGCGTTCAGACTCTTGTTCTTCGATTTAATTCTTCTGAAGTGATGTTCGGTTTGACGTAAAATATTCGATTCATTTTCGATCGGATATAGGAGTCGATGAAAATAGTTTTGAGGAGTTTCTCATTGATGGGACAAAACTTTTATTTATTATAAAAACAAATTCTTATTTTTTACTCAATTCACTAATCATTTAAAATGCATTAATAAATAGTTTACATGTTTTTAGTGATTTTTATACAAAAATGTATTTCGTGTTCAATATATTAGGACTACTTTTGTTGAAAACTTTTACAACTGTTCTCTCAAATACAACAACAGATTTGAATGGATTCGATTCACTTAGAACTACAACTAGTGATACATCGAATTCCCATCAAATTAATAATACGATTGCTTTGGCCTCAGAGACAACGCTTTGGTTTACGGATACTCAACGAATAGTGACCGATAGACCGACCACTTTATATGTGACTCAGAATAAGATTACCGATTCTGGAGTTGATTCGACGGATAGATACACTCAGACCTCTCACGTAATATAATTTTAATTCATTTAAAACTAATTTTATTAATTTAAATTACAGTAATGTAATCTAGTCTAATTATTATTTAACTATTAATTTAATTAGTAGTAAAATTATAATTAAGTTTAGTTTGTTTATAATCCGTTATGAGTAGTAAATTATATACTTTATTTAGTATTTAATTTATGATTTAATTAATTAATTAAACGTTTTTAACAATTAAGTTATGCAAGCAGTTGAGGTTAAAGTTTAGAAACTAAACTGCTTAAAACTTTTATATTTGTTATGTTTTATTTTAGCTGCCATATTTTGATTTTATTTTTGTTTTGTTTAATTATTTTTTTTAAATTGAAAATATTGCTTAAGTTTTATATAAATTATATATTGCTTATATCCTGTATATACTGTATATATATAATAATGCTTTTTGTGTAATTGTTTAGTGGAATATTTTTTGTGGAATATTTTAAGAGTATTAAGCATCTTGCAGAATTATATATTTTTTGCATTTTATTTTGCTAAAAGTTAAGCGGAATAATTTAATAAATAACTTAAGTTCCCTCCACTTAATTCTTAAGCACATAATTTAAATAAAAAAGTGATTGAATAACTAGAATGATGTGAAAGTATAACATATTTGCAAATACCTAAAAGACTGTTATAATATCTGTAAAGACTCTTAAGAGTAAATCCGATCATTTCTATATAATTAAATACTTAGACGTATTATTAATTTAGTTTTGTATTACAACAGAGCGAAAGAGTTACAAACGAAAGAGTGACTCAAACACTGGAAACGAGTTCTTTCGCAAAACCCGTGACATTAACGACGGCAGCAAAAGCAGCCGTTTATGAGTCGCCAAACGATGTGAGCTCTGCCAGAAGTGATGGTATGGAACAACACGAAAGCGTTACTTCAAAATCATTAATAACTAAATATTCAGGTAATCATCCCTTAAGTCAAAGCTAAGGCTTGAGAAAGTAGTTGTAATTAACTGTTAGTTTAAGTGTTTAAAGTTCAATAGCGCGTAAAATATGACATTAGATTTGACCCTCTCCTCAAGCACTTGTAGCTCTTCTTGTGCTTTATTTTCTGGACAACTCTTTGCTTTCATTGCTTTGTCATTACGCGCTTGGATTCACTTATTTTGTTCACTTGTAGGTCATATACCTCTCATACCTCCCATACCTCTCACTCTTTTCCGTCAAACAAAACATAAGATATCATTGCATTGAACAATGAATTCTTAAGCCAATTCAAGTTATTCTATCAAAACTAACTAGATTAACTGTGTTGCACGTGAGTTTTATGTCGATTAGAATTTCCTTAAAACAAATATTTTGATTAAATTGATATACATTTTGAAACATTGCTTATAATTTTGCATTTAAATTGTTCTTAAATACAAAATTTAAACTTTTATTTAATAATTAGTAAAATTAATATGACAGAATAAAATATACATTTCATATAAATATGCTATTACTTAAGTCATTAATTTCTAATTTTTAATAAATTGCTTTTGCTTATAAAAATAATAAACTTTATGCTAAATTTAAAGCTAATTTAAAGTTTAAGATTGTTTATTGATTTTAATTCAGCATGTTTATGTTCTTAAACTTTAATTTCTTTTTTCTTAATTTTAAAATGAAATAAAAGTAACAAGAAATTTTAAAGATTAATTAGCCAAAATCCCTCGTTTTTAAACATTTGTATACCCTATCCACCAAGAATTGGCAAATGACATAAATCAATTTGAATATTTAAGTTGACAAAGTGTAATCAATTTTTAATTTTTGTTAAATTTGGTAGACATTTGATAAAATTAAATAAATTAAGTTTAATTAACTAGACTCAGCTTAAACTCAGTTTAAATCAATTTTATTTAGTTTAGTATCAGCTCTAAGTATAAGAAAAAAATAGCGATTATTAAAGATATTTGGTTAACAGAATGTTAAAAAAATAATATACGCGTCAAAAGTGAATAATGTTAAAAAAAATATACTTTTTAACACTACTGTAAAATAATAATAAAATCTGTAATTAATAAGAATTTTAATTAAATTTTTTTAAATTATTTTATTCGATTTTTGTTGGAAATTATTTGAGTTGGTGTGATAATAAAACAAATTGAATACAATTTCAATCAATTTAGATTTTCCTTTAAAATTTTAATTGAATTCTGTATTTAAAAATCTGTTTATAAATTAAAAATAGCAAAAACTTTGAATTATAGAAAATTAATTAATATGATATTATTTTTCATTTATCTTTTTATAATCACTAAACCAAAATTTTAAATATAATTAATATTTTAATTATAATTATAATAATTAATATTTTAATTCAGATTATTCTCCTGCCTATAACCACAACAAAGAGAGCGTATATTCGCATATTTGCGACTTTTGCCTCTATGAAGGACAGGGAAACTTCACGAGTTATGGCTATCCTTTGAATTACCGAAATAACCTGAACTGCACTTATAGAGTGATGAGAATCGATGAATTGGATGTATGCGAAGTCGAGCTTTACTTTCATGACTTTGATGTCTCAGTTTCTTCACTGCCTTCGACTGATCTCCAGAGCTCTACAAATAGTGGAAAAGAATCCGATTGTCCCGAAGACTATTTGGAAGTGAATGGACGCAAGTTTTGTGGCACCGGTTGGAAACAGGAGTTCGAGTTAATCAGCTTTCCGTCCGATCAAAGAGAACTTATTTTCAGATTTGTTTCAAATGAAAAATCAAATGGAAGAGGATTTTGGGTTGAAGTCAAACCTAAACCGAACACATGTTTTGGAACTCGTCTTAAAACCCAGGCCTCAGAGGTATGCGAAGAAAGATTTTCTGAAATTGAGTTTGAGATTAAAAGTCCGCGATTTCCGGACAACTATCCGCTTAACGCCGACTGCGCTTATTATGTGAGTCGAGCCAATGAAGACGTTTGTGGAATCGAATTATTATTTTTCAAATTTGATATCGAATTATCCGACGGATGTGCTTATGATTACCTGGAAATAGATGGACAGAAGTTTTGCGGATCACTTCCCGATAGCTCACAACACATATATAAGTTCGAAACCGATCAGAAACTGCTTTCCTTCCAAACTGATTCACAGGTTTCCAAAACTGGATTTCATATTCACGTCAAACAACTCACTGATTGTCGGCCACCATCAGAGCCACCACTGCCATTACTGCCGGCCCCGCCTTCTTGTAATGTCTGTACGAGTGAAGGCTTCGGCACTTTAGTCAGCTATGGCTATCCGGATCACTACCGAAATAACCTGTTCTGCACTTATACTATAGATCGACGGAACGCCGATTACTGTTACGTCGAACTAATGTTTGAAGACATAGAGCTTCAGAACTCAGACAACTGTGAGGCCGACTATCTGCAAGTGGAGGACCAGAGGTTTTGCGGCAATACTCTAAAACAGACCAAACAAACCATTCCTTTCAATGGCAAAGATAAAGGAATTGTTTTGCTATTCAAAACAGACGCATCCAAAACGAAAAGAGGATTTTTGATTCAATACAAACAACTCGAATGCACTAATGATGTCAATGATGTAGTTCAAGAGAAGGCATCATTGCCACACTCGTCAGTACTGCCGGTGCCAAACAGTAAATGTGATTTTGTTTTTACTGAAAAAGAATTTATGATCAAAAGCGAGAATTTCAGTCGAAGTTATGCCAATAACTTGGAATGTAGTTACTATGTGAAGCGAAACACGAGTAAAGTCTGTTATCTTGAGCTAACTTTCATTAAATTTGATGTCGAGGCCAGTCCTGAGTGTCAATACGACTATCTCGAGGTCGGGAATACTGTCCGTCTTTGCGGAACATTACAGACGGAAACTGTTAGGACTTATATATTTGACGGAAACGAAAAGCTAATAAAATTTCATTCGGACGCTTCAAACAACAGAAATGGATATCTTATAAAAGCCGAACAATTGGAATGCAAAGGCGACAAAATTATTCGAAAGATCCAGCCCTCAGTCACCACACCGTCGGCATCGACGGTCTCATCGACTCTCCATAGTGTCGGTGATTCGAGTTTCTGTAGTCAAGTGTTCGATCAGCAAGAATTCAATATATTCAGTCCAAACTACCCGAACCCATACCCACCCGATCAGGACTGCCTTTATATGATTAAAAAGATATCACCGAATGTCTGTAAACTGGATGTGACTTACGATGACTTCGAGATACAACCGAGTGATCCGAACGCGTACTGCAAATACGATTTCGTTGACTTCAATGGGATTCGGGTTTGTGGGGATGTATTGAAAGGCGATTCCAGATCTTATTACTTTTCGACCGAAACTTTTGCCATACATTTCCATTCAGACAATTCAGTTACCAGTTCTGACAGAGCTTTCCGACTAAATGTACGCCAATCTGAATGCGAACCCAATCTAAATCAGATTAACGCTCCTGAAGAGACCAGACATAAGGATCAATTCCAAAAGGTTTACGATTGTAATAGAGTTTACTCGGAAATGTCGTTTGAGTTAAGAAGCCCTAACTATCCGGACAATTACCCGAATAACTTAAACTGCAAATACACTATTCTCAAGCAGAGAACGGGTTTGAAAATATGTCAATTGGAGGTCAACTTTATTGACATGGATTTAGAGAAATCCGAAGATTGTGGCCACGACTACATCAACTTTAACGGACAACTCATGTGTGGTTCTCTGTCTAGTGAAACGACGAGAAGTTATTTGTTTGAAAGCAATCAATTTGTCATTAATTTTGTTTCGGATCACTATCGAAACGAAAGAGGATTTTATTTAAATATTCGCCAAATAGAATGTCCAATAGTAGAAGACCAGAACCAAGTTGTTCGACAACCGTCTGGAAATGCGGTCACTCAGTGCGGAGGCCTTTATAGCGAAGCCTCTTTCGAACTGACGAGTCCTCAATATCCAGAGTTTTATGCAAATAATGTCGAATGTGTTTACAGAATAAGACGAATAAATGATAATATTTGTAGACTTGAGTTAAGATTCGTTGACTTCGATGTCGAGCCAAGCCCTGGATGTGCTTACGATTACCTGTTAGTCGACGGCAAGAAAATCTGTGGCGATATGAAACCGAATAATATAAAGACATTTGAATTCTTTGAAAAAGAAAAGATTTTATTGTTTAGAACAGAAACCGATAGCAATAGACGAGGATTTCTAGTGAAGGTAAACCAAAGAGAATGCGATACTTATGGTCCAACCACTCAAAACAGTTTAGTCTTTTCGCCCATTCCTTCGATTTGTGAGTTATGTTTCACAGAAGTGATCGGAACTATACAGTCGTATGACTACCCAAACAATTATCCGCCAAACCTGAACTGTAAGTATAAGGTGACAGCACTGCCCGGAAATTGTATGGTTCAGCTCAACTTCGATGAGTTTCGGTTGGAGTACTCCGAGAGTTGCGATTCAGACTATTTGGAGATCAATAACATTAGATATTGTGGCAATCAGTTGGAAGGGGCGACCCGTATGTACTGCACCGACCGTTCACTTCTGTCACTAACTCTATTCAATCTTATATTTTACAACAGTTTTGGCATTTAATAAAAAACCTGAAGAAATGTTCATTCGGTTCGTCACAAATGGACAAAAAAGTTTTCGGGGATTTCGAGCCTCTTATACACAATTGCCGTGCATTGGAGGCGTGCCTTCAGGTCATCAACAGATTACACTTCAGCAGCAACAACAATATCAACCTCAACCACCACCACCGCCACCACCACAACAACCACCACCATTACCACCGCCACAACCACCACAACTCGAACGGCAACCACAACACTATCATCAAAAGATACCTTCGATCAAGAATTCAAGCGGTGTTTCAAACTACGGATCGGATCCAATTGTAATCCTTGATAAGTCGAATGGATTTAATTCTTCTTTTCGAATACCATGCGATCGAGTCATATACGGAACGGCATTCGAAATCAAAACTCCTAATTATCCCTATTATTATCCGCCGAACACCGATTGTCTTTTCTCTATACGAAGAGCCAATTCAGACGTTTGCAAACTTCGGCTCAAATTTGTTGATTTCGACCTAAAGGGCGATTACAAGGAATGTTCCGGAGATTCACTCGAGCTTAACGGAAACAAAATTTGTGGAATTCTTCCAAATAATACCATTAGTAAGGATTAATTCTTAATTGAATTTTCAATTGTGTTTTAAAATAAAATTAATATTTATTCAATTCAAAAGAGGATATTCCGTTCAATTCGTACAAAACTTCTCTAAGATTTCGTTCCGATTCCGACATTTCGTCAAAAGGATTCAAAATAATTGGACAACAAATGGAATGTTCGCATGAATTTAGATCACCTTATAGTCACACTTCATCGGATCAAAGCAAACAATATTCTTCGCACAAACCATCGCATTATGGCCAGTCGTCTGTTCAATACACAAATGATAACATTCTAACCTCCTCTCAGTCCCAATCTATACCCCAACCCCAACCGCCTCCTATTAAATCACAGCAATCATATTCCAGCGCTTCTTATATTCCTCCACAGTCTTCCGTTCCAAATCAAACGCCATCTCAACAACAGAGCTATTACTACCGCTCTCCTCAACCTTTACCTCATTTATCCCAATCCCGGCCGATCTCATCACACATACCCCCTTCACAGGCCTCACCCGAATCCGATCAGAACTATGAAAAACGGATATCTCCTTCGACTACAAACACTGCCATTAAGTCTATTCCGGCACAACATATGACTTATGAGTCAAAAGATCAGTTCCAACAACAAAATCAACAGTCGGATCGTCGGCCTTACTCTCCGGCGCAAAGATTCCAAAGCAGTTCACAATCACATTCCTATCAAAGTTCACACATATATCAAAAATCACCACAAATTCATGTAAGTCCAGAGTCAGGAACCGATTCAAAACAAATCGTATATCAAAAGCAAAGCCAAATCCCTTATATGGAAGTCAAACATAAAATGCAAACTAATTATGCGACTCATCAAACAAACAAATTATGCGATCAAACCATTCAAAGCATGTATTTTGAGATTAAAAGCCCAAAAGAATCCAATTCTGAGTGTATGTATACAATAGAAAAAGCAAAAGAGAATGTCTGCCAATTGGACATAATGTTCAGTAATTTCGATTTGGAAGACAAGAGCTGTCGTAAGGAGTATATGGCTGTCGATGGGCAGAGGGTTTGCGGCTCTATTGCCAAGAATACAATGAAAACATTCAAATTCGATGAACCGAATCTCATGATTGAACTCAAGGCCGAAATTATGGGTTTTGGCAATGGAGTT
Source organism: Belba bartosi (assembly GCA_034693685.1). Lineage (NCBI taxonomy): Eukaryota > Metazoa > Arthropoda > Arachnida > Sarcoptiformes > Damaeidae > Belba > Belba bartosi. Next base: position 14,555 of record JAQFXP010000339.1, on the reverse strand, counting down.
GATATAAGGGCCCGGCAGGTAGAGTGTAGTTTGCCTCACGATAAAACTCGAGATATGTCCGCTCAGTCCGAGTCGTTTAGTGGAAGCAATCAAAGAATACCTTCAAATGAGCCCTCATATCGACCTCATATGCAAACGAATGGTTTTAGAAAAATGCCGCAACCGATGCAACCCTTACAACCTTCACAACCCTCACAACCTTCACAACCCTCACAACCCCAGCAACATATGGGCACTTATGAGGTTCGAGGTAGACCTACCTATGAATCTGATCTTCGACCGACAATACATTCTAAACCTATGGAACCGATTCAAGGCTTTCAATCTAATTCCGAAGGCTTTAATGTCCGTCAATCCTATGGCCAGAATATGGACCGCCCATTACAAGAACAGGATAGAGGGCACAGTTCGGCCAATGCTGGTGATAGATGTCATTTGATTTATTCTGAAATTGAGTTTTCAATTATGAGTCCAAACCATCCGAAGCCATATCCGCCGAATATGTTCTGTCGCTATACTATACGAAAGGCTAATTCAAACGTTTGCGCAATTGATATGAAATTCAAATCATTCGACATCGAAGACGACCCCAAATGTGCTAAAGACTACCTGGAAGTGGACGCCGGAAGAATATGCGGTCCTCTACCGCCCAGTCATGAAAGTTTGTCAAATGTTTTATAGAAAGTTTGCTCTGATTTCTAAGTTTATAACAATTAAATTGTTTTATAGGAAGATATTATTTCTTACCCGAAGAGTACGAAAAGGTTTTGATTTTCAAATCTGACGAAACGGGTGCGAAGTCTGGATTCTCTTTACACATTCAACAAGTGGAGGACTGCACAAAGCCCTGGCAGCCCGGTTGGTGTTAAACAGTGCTCATTCTATTCACTTTAATTGACTCATATTTTTGCATACAGTGTCAGCTCCGACGCCACCGACTGTTTGTGATGTATGTCATCAGAACACTAGAGGACAGATAATGAGTTCAAATTACCCGAACAAATACAGCGATTTTATGCGCTGTTCATACCGTATACAAGCAATGAGTGCCCAGTATTGTCGAGTCCGGCTCTATCTACGAGACATAGACATTGAGTCTACTTCTTCGGGCGATTGTAGAAAAGATGCGCTGATTATAGATTCGGAGAGACTTTGTGGCAGAGATTCCAAAACCAAAGAAAGTATGCCTTTTGTTGATTAAATATTTCGAATAAAAAAGTTTTTAAAAATCTTTATTTTATTAGTGGTGCTGACATTCCCTGCCAGTGAGCCCAGGGAGGTACAGATCAATTTCCAAACCGATGTGAATGGAAGTGGTCGCGGATTTCTTATAGAATACGTTCAGGTATTGAAGATTAGTTTAATTCAAATTAGATATTGACTCAAATAATGTTATAAACAATTGATAGGAATCGTGTTCAGCCACTTCTAATCGAATGCCAGCTCTGGTGCAGCCGATTGCACAACCTATCGCTCCAATAGAAACCAATTCTAATAACGTTCGCACTAATTCTATTCAACCGATATCATCAAAACCAGACAATAGGGTCGGAACACTCATACCTCCCATATATCCACCCAATTATGTTTCACGCGCTCACATCGAAGAGATTGTTCAAACACAGGTCCAGGTGTTGGAGAGGAAGGACAACCAGACTAATCATCAAAAGAATAATCTTCCGATTATTAAATAGTTATATTTTTTCATTAAAATTGATTAATTCGAACAAAATTAATATTTTTATATAAAAACTAATTTAATTAATGTATGAAAAGTGACGATAAAATAAAATTTATATTTAAACAAATTACTAAACTATAAGAATAAGAATAATAATAGTTAGTACTTACTATGTCTTTAAGAACTATATGATAATCATTTATATTAAAATTAAAATTTATATAAAATACAGTCAACTATGGGTTTAGGACTTAATGAGTTCTGTTCTTCTCTCAAAATTATCCCTCATTTTTCAATCACAACTCCAATAGAACTCAATGTAAATTGTATTTAACTCAATTGTATCCCTCTCTGGGTTTTATCCCTAAATTTTCGGTCCCGACCCCAGGTCTAAAACCCATAGTTGACTGTAAATGATTTTGGAATATATGGAACAAAACTAGAAAAGTGATAAAATTGAATAGGACAAAACTGGACTTTGACTGTAATTTATATTATTTTGAATTTTTTTTCAAATAAAAACAATTTGTCTGTAAAAACATTTACGTATTTTAAAGAATAATAAGTTTTAAATAATTTAAAATTAATTAAATTTAAGTTAGATATTATTAAAATTTAAATATAAATCTAAAAATAATTAATTTTTATTGCTTTTTCTTTCCTTCTCTAAATTTCGTAATCTTTTTCATTTGGGTTTGCGATGTATTCTGATTTTTATTTGCATTCTTCTGGTTATCATTGTTTTTTTGATCATTTTTGTCTGAAATACTCAAATCTTTATCCAAATTATTGTTTTTATAGTTTTCTTTTAATGAGTTCTCTATTGCCTTTCGAAGCGAATCTTCAAATTGTTGGGCAGTATTAACATCCGAGACCAAACTACCGGTGCTGTTTTGGTATTTAAGATTTGAAGTGACAGAAACTGATTGTTTGCTTTGTTTGTCTGTTTCTTCATTTTTGCAAATCAAGTCTTCAATGGCTTTGCGGTCAATCTCATTGATGTCTTTGTTGTCGTTTAACTGTTTTCTCATTAATTCAATATTCAATTTCAAGTCTTCGGTTGGACAAAGATCTAAATCTACATTAAATCTCAACCCTGTGCCAAAGCCTTTAAAATTATTTGAAAAAATGGTCAAGTCTTTTATTAGTTCCGTATATTCTTTTTGAGTTATTCTTAGTACTGAAGTGTCGATCAATTCCTTAAGTATTAGCTGATGTGTGGAGTAATGAATTTCATAAATTCTTAAATACATTGGTTTAAGCAAATGAGACAAATATCTCAATATTTCTGCATTAAAATAGCAATTATCTCCAAAACAGACGACATCTAAATTCAAATCTGAATTCTCTTTCAGTAGTTTTGTCGAAAAGTTCTTTAAATCATTGTCTGAATAGATGATCGGATTCTTTATAAAAATAATTACTCGTTTTTTACCCAATTCTGAACTTTTCAATGCTGTGTATGCCATCCACAAACCGGTCAAAAAATCCAATCCTTCTTCGACAGAAACTTTATTTATATTAGAATAAATTTTATTCCAATCTCTGGTAAACGACTGTATAATACGAGCTTTTGGAGAGAACTCAAGAATTGAGATAACGTTTCCTAACTCTGCTGTCAATATCGGTCGGCAAATGACTAAAACAGTAATCAGTTGTTGTTCCAATTGATCCAATTTATCAAATTCAGATAATTGGTATTTTTCGGATTCATTTTCGCTATTGTCGACACAAATTACTACTCTTTCCATCACTGAATTTGACAGAAAACTTGATATTAACTGCTTTTAATGTAAATTCAATTCTTAATATCTAAAGTGTTTAACCGTTTTTATGTAAAATTTAATCAATAAAAAATTTATTCTCGAGATATATTTATATATTTATTCTTATACATTTGATTTAAATTACATTGATTGAAATTTGAAAATTCTCGTTAGTTTCTAATAATTTATTATTCTATAAATTTGGTATAAATTTTAAGCACATTTTGAATCACACTATTGTATAAGACTTTTGCATTTGTTTTTAATTTTTTAAAAATAAGAATTTCAGTCGAAGCTGAAGAAGAAAATGTTAAATAAAACAGTTGAAGTCGAATGCAACATTCTCATTTCCAATAATAGCTTTGTTAATAGTATTGCTGACGGTTGGGAAGGAATACCTTTTAATATTGTAATCAATACTTTGATTTCCATTGTAAGACAATCTATAACTTAATTTTTAAAATTAACAATTTAATATTTTAAAGACTTTGCTAATAATATTTGCAATAATTCGTTGGAAAGTTAATCAAACAAAAGATAATCAGTTGAAAAATTCTAAGTATATCTCAAATATTATAACAAAAACAAAACAAAACTTAAAATAAATGAAAACTTCTGTTCAATAGTTGGCTTCACTTTATTTTTGGCGACAGAATAACAAACGATATAATTGCAGCAAAATTTCGATTAATTGACAGAAGACATCGTTTGGCGTATTTGCCACCAATTCTTCACGAATACGAAGATCTTATAACCGATAAAATACTTGAAAAAGAGTCCGAAAATAGAACAGAAATTAGTTTTTATAAACATAAGAGTAAAGAAAAATCTAAGTTTAATGAACAAGAGATCGAAAATAAGTCTTCGTTTAAAGAATTGCCAACTGTTCGCTCGGATATACAGATTAATCCAAATCTATACACAGAGTCGAAGATCTCAGAGTTGTATTCGGGGTTTGACATCAAATTGAGTTCTCAAGAGGAAGACAATGAAGCGAATCGTCTAAAAGATATTTTATTGAAAAATAAGTTCACTAAAGAGACTTCAAATATACAAAAAGTGAGTTAAGGCTTAATTTTTTAATAATAACAAACAAATAGTTAAAAACCATTTTATTAATATTTAAAGCTTAAAAAAGCAATAAAAACTAAATTTAGCTTCGATTGGATCTATGATTACATAATAAGAGACAAAGAGATCAGTGAAAACAAAGGCAATGATGCTCTTCAGTATCTTCTCTTTCAACGATATTTAATATATTTTCTAATATTTCTGACATTTATTTGTTTGGCAATTATTTTGCCGATCAATCTTCAGGGAAAGTCGGGTATAAAAGTGTAAAAAAACAAATTTTTGTTTTATTCAATTTGATGTATGCTTTCGAATAGAATTAAAAAATAAAAAGTTATCGAAGACTACGATTACAAATCTGGGAAAGGGTTCGAATCTAATTTGGATTCATAGCATTATGACTTCCATGATTATAGCGATTGGAGTCTATATGACCAATCATTTCTCAAATCTAATTGGTATTGACAAACAAAAAGTCGACAAAAAGATACTTTTAATTAAAAACATACCAAAATCCGGTCGAAAAACAGCTCTTTTGGTCAAATATTTTAATAAACACTTTCCGAAAGTAGTCGTAAAACGAATTACTTTTGTTTACAATATAAGAGAATTAGAGAAACTGAAAAACAATCTCTTGAATGCCATCTCTTCCAAAGCATATTGTGTCGAATACGCCGTTCGGTATAACCAAAGATGCGAAGTAAGGCCATACTGTTTGGGTAACTTTGGGGGTGTATTGGGTTGTTGTAGTTGTTGTCCCAAATTGGACGGAATCTTCTATTATGCGGCGGAAAAGGCAGAGCTTAAGGAAGAAATTGAAAACGAAGTCAAAATTTTATTATCTGATCCAAAGGGAATTGCTTTTATAGAGTTTGAAAAGAAATCAATGGCTGATGAGTTAGTTATAAAATAGTTTTTGAAATCCAAAAATAGTTAATTCTATTCAATCCATAGAGTGATTACTTATTTTAAATCAAAACGATTCGTTTGTATGCTTTGGTTTTATAAAATTAAACGACTGTTCGTCACAAGAAAGGATCGGTTTGAAACATTCCGATGGAAAGTCTTCAAAGCCCCATATCCTGAAGATATTGAATGGTTTGGAACAATATCTTAAAATAGAGTTAAATAATAAATAAATTATAAAAATTCTTAAACAAACTTTAGGAGCGATATAGCTTTGGACCAAAATAACAATCTATTTTGGAATATAGGAATGCATGCAATTCTTTTGTTTATATTCTTATTCTTGACCACTCCAACCATAGTTGTCGACACCGTATTGCGGCCCCTGGCCAATGAACGCTCACCCCATTTGGTTTGTCTTTAATTTGTTAAAATATTTTTTTAATTCAAATAATTTATATTATATTACAAATTAAAGGAAGTTTGGGCACAATATTTTAGACCATATTTGCTGATGTTGATGACAATCATCCTCCCGGCCCTAATTACTTTAGTTCAAAACTATATTCCAAACGTAACCCGATCGGCACTAGAACTTGCGCTCATGACTAAGATTTATATATTTCTAATTCTTATGGTTCTGATACTGCCTTCACTAAAGATTGTTACGTAAGAAAACATTATTATTAATTAATTGAAAACAATTTAGTTATCTATAAATTGAACAAAAGGGCAGCGATTTTGTTGGACAAAGCATTAGACAAGAAGTCGGGGATCAGTTTTCATTGTCTCTTTCCCTCCCAAAGCAGTGGATTCTTTATAAACTATGTCTTATCGTCTGCTTTTGTGGCTAACGTTCTCGACGTAATGAGATTTTCACAAATTGTTTATTTAGTTTATCTTATATTCGTCTCCCGGTCTATCGCCGAATACGAGAGCGCCCGACAGAAAATCTCTTTCCGGTTCTCTTTTGGAATTAGATATCCGTATATTTTGCTTATATTTACAATGGTAGTCACTTATAGCATCTCTAGCCCTCTGATGGCACCGGCAGGTCAGATATAATAACAAATATTCTATTTAATGTTGCAACTTAAGCACAGTTTTCGTGCACCACCTACTTTAGGTCTGTTCTATATGGTGGTCAAGCATTTGGTCGATCGCTATAACTTATATTACGCCTACACTCCAACGTCAATCAATCATAAAATGCATTTGACGGCCGTCTTATATATCTACATCGCATTCCTATTCCTACTAATCCAAGTGTCGACAACTCTCGGCGAATACGAAGTTTCCACTTCTGTTATTAAACCTTCACTTCTAGTCTATTTAACTCTAATTCTCTTCATTGCTATGTTTTTGTTTCGACTTTTTCGATTAATATATGATTTGGATTAAACAAATTTATTATTTATTTTAATATTTTTAGTTTTTATATTAAATTATTATTACAAACAAATTAAAAAATAAAAATTATATAATTCATAAATCATAAATTATAAACTAAAATCATAATATTATTAACAGAGCTAGTAGATTTCGAGAATTCCCGATTTTAATTAAAATAACTAATTGCTGAGAAATATTGTCTAAACAAACTTTATATGGCATTCTAACCAATTAAAATTATCTAAATATAATTCGCACTAATATTCGATTACCGGTAATATTATTTTATTTTCCATAAGTTTATCAAAATATAAGTCAAAATTTTCGATAATTTTAATCATAATTTGTATTTAGTTTTGAGATGAGTTAAGCTTTTGTGCACCATTTCATCCAAAATGTTCTCGATAGTTAATTCTAATCCATTATCAATCCATATCTTTGCGTCCGAATACTTTTTCATTGCAATTAAGGTCTTTGCAATCCATAAGTAACTGCTTTTCCAATTAGGTTTCAATTGATCACAAGTTATAAACTCTTTGAACGCTTCATCGAAACTGGATTTGGGAATCGATCCGAACAATGCGTTCGCAATCTTGCGTTCAATCCATGTCAGAGAAGACACTTCATAACAGAATCGGCCGAACATGTAGTGAATTAAATAGTCGTTTGGATCTAATTTGATGCCAATATCTATGTGTTCTTTGATCTGTTGACCCAATTTAACCTTTTGTCTAACACTTACAAACTTAGAGTTAGCGCCCAATGCCATACAATACCATTTATGACATTCTATATCAATCGGGTTAAGATCACACGACCTCTTCCCATAACCCAAGGCCTCTTCAGTCAATGCCTTTTGCAGTACTTTATTTCCATCCCATTCTGTGCCTAAACTTAAAATAAGACAAACTTTAGCCAAACGCCAGAGAACTTCACTGCTCTCTCCGTTATCTAACTCTGACTTCATCTCATCGTAAAGCCTCTGTTTGTTACTCCGATCGAAATTTTCAATCTCTTGATCCCAGAGATCAAAATCTAATGTCATTTTCCAAATATTCTTTAGATATTTCGAGCGCTTTGTTCACAACCTATTAGATCCCAAACTATTGGATCTTAAATGGGATCAAAAACAGCGCATTTGTCCAATTGGAACAAATTCACAAATCGACTAATTTTTAAATTTCATTGTTGTCTGAATTTAAGTTAATTTTAAATATATAAAAACAATAGTTACTTGTACACTAACAAATAAAAAAATCAGCTTGAGCATTTCAAATTGCATATTAGATTAATATTTTTAAAAATTTCAAACAAAATGTAAAAATTAATGTTTATTATTAATGATAACTTTTTTTTAATCGAAGACAATAACAAATCGGTTCAAAAATATTAATCATTAATATTTGAATAATAGCTGAAATTCTTTATTGAGATTATTATTATTTATTCAAATATTCAATGATTTCAATGAAAGTCTTTTTTAATGGAAAATACAAAAAGTTATTTGACTTATATTTTTGAATCAATTATCAAACTTTTCAAATGAGGAATAATAGACATAATTTGGTTGTCATTGACATTATTTTCGGCAACTTTTCTAAAAATCTTTTCGATTTGATTCTGTCGTTCGAATTGTTTAGCTTTTCTGAAGGCATTGCGAACGACGTCTTCGGGAATTCCGGCCAACTTTGCGGCGTTAAAGCCATAGCTTTTTGGACAGGACTGGTCTTTGAGTTTATAGAGGAATGTAATGTTTTCCTGAGTCGGATCGCTTTCATCCTCGTTCTCAATCATACAGGCCTTCAGACAAATCCAGTTTTAATAATAAATTTATTCGATTAAGTCGTCTATGACTTACCATATGAACCAATTTTACTGAAGGATTGTCTTTGAATTCGTCTACTAATGAGTGGTAATGAGAAGAGAATAGAGTTCGACATTTGATGCTTTCACTCAATTCTTTGGTCACCGCACAGGCAATAGCTGTTCCGTCAAAAGTTGAAGTTCCCCGACCTTTGACCCAAACAATTAATGTGATATTTATTTGTAAAAACAGTTAAAAAGTTAAACAAATACCCAATTCGTCGATCAAAACGAGGGAATGTTTGGTCGCGTCTCTCAATACAAGAGCCGTTTCACTCAATTCTGTAAATAATTTCGATCATTAAGTGTTGGTTCGAATCTAAATATAAATTAAGTATCAATTTAGCCATACCTACGAAGAAAGTGCTCTCTCCCTCAATAATCCTATCGAAAGCCCCGAGTCGTGTAAATATTCGATCGACAGGTGTTAGACGACATTCCTTTGCCGGAACGTAAGCACCTGAATCACAAACGCAATTTCAAATCAAATCTAAATAATCAATATAGTCATACCTATCTGTGCCATCACCACAATTAGGCCCAACTGTCGCATTAAAGTACTCTTCCCACCCATGTTAGGGCCGGTTAGCAGCAGAAGTTCGCTTTCAATTTGGATGTCATTCGGAATCAGATTTTGACAATACTTGAGAAGACAGGGATTACTCGATTCGATTAGACTAACGAATGGCTTGGCTTCAGCTGAGGGCTGAATGAACTTCGGAAGACAAACAACTGATTTGTTGTTTTGCTGAAGGAATGATCGACTTTTGGTTAGACTCAACAATACGTCCAGAAGTGATAAACAGTTGACCGCTTCCGACCATTTGTCGTAATTCTTGTCAAACGTTTCAAATATCCGCCGCATTCCGTCCCCAACAACAGATTCTTTGGCGTCTTCTTTGACAACCAATTGGTCAAACAGTTTCTTGATATAAGGCGTCGAATATCGTTTAAAGCCCTTTCGAGCACTGGTCAGCTCATAGTCCTTATTGTCTTTGGTTATCCTCTTCGACGCACTCTCAGACACTTCCAATTGGTATCTATTCTTTGCAGTTCCGAAATATGTGACTTTAGAACCGAAAAACCTTTTCTGTTCCTCCAAATACTTATCGAATTTTGCTTTAATCGAATCGATATTCGAATTCAATTCATCAAACTCTGCGTCGGCGCCCGTTTGGGGCAAAACCTTTCCCTCGGTTTTAGCTCTTTTATGATCGAATGCATTGTCGAAAAATCTGAGCTTTCCGTTCAAATCAGGAAATTGTTTCAAACATTTGGTTAAAAGCGAAGAATTAAAGATCTGTTTGCGTAACGATTCAACAATTTTCATCGATTGCTTAAATCCGTCCAAAACCGACAAAAAGTCCAATATTTTGCGCTTATTATAGATATCCATTTCAAACATTATGGCTCTCGAGTCGGGATGGCTCTGAGCGCGTTTGGCCGAACCCTGGCTATGGATTTTGGTTAGAAGGCGCTCCAAATCTGGAAGTTTTCTGAACTCTTTAATTGTTTCTTCAATTTCATATCGATTACAAACATTTGAGAGATCAGTGATCGCCGACTGTCTCGACTCAATCTGTTGTATATCGCAAAGTGGAGAACAGATCCACTTTTTTAGAAGTCTTTTCCCAAAAGGAGTCGAACAAAAATCGAGTACTTCGTTGAGAGTGCCTTCAGTTCCGCTCAAACTGTTTTGAAATATCTCTAAATTTTTTAATGAAAAACAGTCGACAATCATATTATTAGGCAATTGATCGCTACTCTCAACGTCACTAATTGTGTCAAACGGTTTGTATTCGACAAACATTTTCATCGAAAGAATTTCGTCTGAAATAAGACATTCGGTGCAGAACTCGATAACAGCGCCCAATGAACGGATCGCCAACTCATACTCGGGTCGAGCCGTTTGTTGTAGTGAATCGGTTTCGTCTAACATATGGACAATCACTGGCGGCAGTTGTCGATCAAAGAAGTCGCCTTCAGTCAAGTACTTCATTGTCTTCTTCGAAGTCCAGAATTCTTTCTTCAATTCTTTGCGTGCATTTGGAGAACAGTTTTCAACCAATTGTTTGGTCTTAAGGCTAAGGTTTTTCTGATCAAATAGAAGCTCTACCGGAGGGTTGTGTGCGATAAGGGTTCGCAATCGGGAACAGTGTCTGTCGTCTAAAAACTGACTTAAATGAAATTTTCCGATTGAAACGTCGATAAAACAAATGCCAAATTCAGTGCCCGTTTCGGTTGACTTAAAATAGCAAAAATTAGTTTAAAATAAAAACTTAAAATCTCAACAAAATGTCTCACTTTTTCAGTAATCGCTAACAAATATGAGTTGCGATCGGTTAGCATATCTGAGTCGATGACAGATGCAGTTCTGGTGCCTATAGTAGACTTGCGACAGATCTCGCGATTCACTACTTTATCGAACTTCGAAACCTTTGCCTTCATATTCCGACACCTTTCCTCCATCATAGCCGGTGTCTCCGTTTGCTCAATTCGGGCCACTTTATAGCCTTTCTGAATGAGAACATCAGCGTATCGTTTGTAGGCCTTCTCGGGAAAGCCTGCGTGACATACATCTGACTTCATGTATGCGATTTGCAGTTCGTTAACAGCAATAACTGCGTCCATATGGAAGAGCTCGTAAAACCTGTTCCGCAATTCATTCAATTGTTATTCGACTATATGTTAAGTAAACTTAAATTCGAATAATTGTCATACTTTCCCATTTTGAAGAACAATATCGTATCGAAAGCATTCGACTTGAATACCCACCACTGCCTCTGGGCTGGAGTACATCCATTCAGAAATGACTCGGAAAGTGATAGAGTAGTGCAATCATAATCTGGATTCAACTCTCCATTTATTAACCGATATCTTCCGGATTTGTCCTTAAGTTTGTCCGCTTTCAGGAATTCATAGTTAAAGTGCGGCCACTCTTTGTCGCCTTTTTGTTCACAAAATTCTTGTCTAAAAGACTGGTCGCCTAACGAAACAATACTAGTATTCAGTTTACTGTTATTACCGGCACTTCGTTTAGTAGTGTTTGAACTCTTGCTTTCGTTTGCCTTTTTCTCAATACTTCTTTGATTTAACCAATTCTTCGAATTAGCGCTCGTTTTCGAAATATTCACTTTTTTCGGCTTCGGTTCGCTATCACTATCAGAAGAAGCAAATGAGTCTTCAGAACAACTCGTTTCGTCAGATTCTGAGCTCTTTTTGTTTAATTTCTTTAATACTTTTCGTTTATTTAATTTCGACTTTATTTTCGACTTTGTTTTCGACTTATTCTTCGACTTCGACTTTGTCTTCGAAGAATGGCTTCGTTTTGGTTTTGGTTCAAAATCTAAAGAATCCGAGTCTTCGTCAACACTCGTCACATCCGAGTCGTCGACAACTGCTTTCATCTCCTCCTCATCGCTCGACTCTTCATCGGAACCGACTTTAAACTCTTCGTCACTTTCGTTCGACTCCTCTTCGCTCGAAAACTCAATTTTTTTAAACTTCTTTCTATCGGTTCTCTCCTTCTCTCCATTACTGGCCTTTCGTTTTAAATCCGATTTTAGTTCGAATTTCTGTTCGATTTGATTGGACTTCTGTTTCGGACTCTCGTTCTCAACACTCGAACTCTTATTCATCGATCGGTTACTCGATGTCGACTTGAGATCATTGTCGACGTCATTATCAATCAACTGAATGTCTTCATCATCTGATGGCAATAGGTCTGCAATCAGAGTCCATCGCTCGTCCTTTTCCATCTTCAAGGCCTGGTCTGCGAACTCAATCGATTGGTTCCATTTGATGTCCTTCAGGAGTGGAACGTCTGACTTATGTTTTCCCAAATAAGTCTTCAGATCTCTTAACCGAATCCAAGCCCTCGACACCGGGTCGTCGAAAAACTGGACGTGAATTAGCACTGCTTTGCCCTTCCGTTTCGTGTACTCATTGGTCTGCGGGTGCGGACACACAATGGATGGCCACCACGGGAACCTGTATGGGCAGCACAGGGAGGGCGGGTAAGCACATAAAGCACACAAAGCATTGATTCAATACGAAATATATCGATAAATGCATTCAAATCAACAATTGGTTGTAAATACCCCTCAAGTTTAGCCCAAACCAGATCGTGAAGACCAAAGGGTACGGCCGGACCCGACTCGACCCCAGACGAAGTCGACGCTCCAGTGGCTCCACTGCCTGTCGAAGTCGAAACGGATCCAATGCCTCCTTTACTCTCTTTGTCTTCAGTTTTGCTACTTTTCGGTGAATTGTTTTGTTGTTTACTATTATTGTCATTAGATTTACTAAAATAGTTAAATAAAGTGTTGTTTTGTTGCGAAACTGATTTCCTCATCGTTTCTGTCCTTTCAATTAATTTATATTCAAATTAATAAATATTTAATTCATTTATATTTTCAATTTAACACTAAATCGCTGTTAAATCCACTTAATTAATGAGTTATTAATTAATTAAAGTTTGTATTGAATTAAGTTTTACTGTATTTTAAACTTCAATACTATTACGCAATAAAACAAAACAAAACACACTTTTTGCGCCAATTTGTGAAATACAATAATTTCAGACAATATTTGAGCGCTTTATTCAAAATCAAGTTTTATATAAATTTATTTAAATTTAGATATTTTTTAAATTTTTAATTAAAATTTAATTATTTAATTAACCTTATAAGTTAATATAACAAATTATAATATATTATATAAATATATATTTTAATTAAAATTAATTTTAGATTACTAATAGTCAAAAATAAAGATTTATACAAAAAATAGTTTATATAATTTAATAAATTTATTTTAATTATTAACTATTAAATTAATTTTTTAAAGGTATAATGTAATTTTATATTTAATGCAGTTTAATAAATAAATTAAAATTTTAATATAAAGTATATGTACAAGAATTTTAAAGTTATAAGAATATGTTCATTTTCAAAGATTGTCAAGGGGAAATCAGCCAAAAATTCCCCTGATTTTGAAAATTGCCATTTATCTCACCTAGCATTTGGTGCGTAAAAAGATGCATCCTCTCCTAATTAGTTTTAGTTAAATGTTTATAATTTTATTGCCAAAATTAGAAAATTTTGCCTAAATTAATGCAAAATCCGGTTTAAATTCAGTTAGATTAGATTAAATTACAAATAAAATTAATAAATTTTTAAAGCTTTGAAGCGTTTAAAAAAATCCCTTTTTTGATTCCCTGGTTGGCTATGATCCACACTTCTCAATCTTTACTCATTTTTAAATAGTTTACTTCTAAAATGTGATCTTTTATATTTTTATTTTACTAAAAATCTATTCATTTATAAAATCAAATTTAAAGAGTAGAGCTTAAGTGACAAATTTTAAATACAAAATCTAATAATAATATTCTCAAAATGATATCTGATTTATTCAAAAAGAGTTTACATAAAATTATTCTTTAATCAATCTAGTTAAACAACATTGCACTAGGCTACATTTTATTTTTAAATTTTAAACCTGATTTACATACAAACTAAATGAGATATTTTAATGATTTTTTTACAAACACATACAGTACATAACTTATATTAAAGCAGAATTAATAACTTTAAAAAATCTTTATAAAAACAATTATCTTGTGACAGAAATATTTAAAAATTATAATTTTCATAAAAATCCAAAAGCCAATGTAAGTTTAGTTCAGGGATCGAGAAGGTCGACAAATCCAGGGGGAGGGGATTAGGGAGGGGATTTTTTTCAAAATTTTGGCCAAAAACCTAGGGAAAAATCAGGGAGGGGATTTTTTCAAAAACGCTCAAAAACCCATATATTTATGATGAAATTTTCTCCAATTTAACTGGATTTAAACCGGATTTAAACTAAATTTAGTTAAA